>CAUYLG010054265.1:0-29807 GCA_963573385.1 Cacajao melanocephalus
AAGCCTCACTGTTTATGATCTCAATAAAAAATTCCAAAATATATTAATTTCATTACCTAATACACTAATGATATTATAATGTTTAGAAATTAACCCAGTCTGGACAACACAGTGAGACCCCCAACTCTAAAAAAAATAAAAAAATAAAAACTAGCCAGGTGTGGTGGTGTGCATTTCTAGTACCAGGTACTTGGGAGGCTGAGGTGGGAGGATCATTCAGTTGAGGAGTTCGAGGTTGCAGGGAGCTATGAAAGCACCACTGCACTCCAGCCTAGGTGACACAGTGAGACACATCATTTCAAGAAATAAATGAAGCCCAAATTATATGTGTTCTAAGACCTTTTCTAGGTCTCATCTGCTAATATGAAAATGGTTCAATTAACTAACACAAATTTCAACATGACTGCCATCAGCATAAATCTTCAGAAATTGCTGCCTTCTCAGAATGATGTTTTTGCCTATAGACTAGCCTGAAAAGCTAAATATCTTAATAACTTTTCCAAATAATTCTCACTCCAAAATTTAAAAGATATGTAAATAAATTAAGCCTTCCCCAAAAGTGATCAATCTGTGCTTAAAAAGGTTTAAATGCTGGTCTGTACACTGCTTACCAGAAATTATCACCCTTTGTGATGTGTGCTCTTGTTTCATAGGTTTGCACTGGCTAAAATACAAATGGCTGTTTCTATCTAGAAACAAAATAAAACTTACCTACATAAAATTGACAGTAAGCTTCCTTACTATAATGCTGAGGCCATAGTTACAAAAGATCCAGAGTGTTAGGCTACTAACATATTTGGTTAACAGAAACAGAACAATATGTTGTTTTATGTTGCACCTTCCCAGAAGCTGACCCTAAGACAAAGACTACAGCAAAAGTAGTTTATTCGGGAGCAAATCCCACAGAGCTACAACAGGGACAGAAGAAGTGAGGCACATAAGGAGAGGAAGCCTTACAGGTACATTTATCAGCAGGTTACAGCTGCGGGCATTAAGCTCTAGAAAACTAAACAGAACATGCTTCAGAGTTGTCCTACTTGAGGAAGCTGCTATATTTCTCTACCAACTCTTACATATCACTGAGGGCTGCTCCAAGAGCTGTGAACTCAACACCAGCCTGTCTCACCTGAGTTGGGCATGCTCCTATGGCCAGGAGCTATTTGTTGCAGGAAGCTATAGGTATATATGAAAAGAGCAGATTTACTTTTACAGAATTTATTACCTATGCACTTCATTAAATTAGAGCATTAAAAAAGACAACTCTTGGCAGGGTGCAGTGGCTCACCTGAGGTCAGGAGTTCAAGATCAGCCTGGCCAACATGGTGAAATCCATGTCTACTAAAAATACAAAAATTAGCTGGGCGTGGTGGTGCACACCTGTAACCCTAGCTACTTGGGAGGCTGAGGCAGGAGAACTGCTTGAACCCAGGGAGGCAGAGGCTGCAGTGAGCCAAGATCCCACCACTGCACTCCAACCTGGGAGACAGAGCGAGACTCTGCATAAAAGACAACTCTTGGTAATTGCTGTTAGAGCACAGCTTAACACAATATAATACAGGTACAATTAGGTACTGATCTTCTCAGTTATCTGTACCTACTCTGACCTTAAAGTTAGTGAGCTGAAAAATTAAACCATCCTAAATTTAGAAAGTCAAACCTCTGCTAGGATATTAAATTTCAATCCACATAGGCATCAAATGAGTTAAAAGCTATCTTATTCAGCTGCCTGTTTACCCTGACATCAGCATTAGAAATCTACTTCTGGGCTGGGCACAGTGGCTCACACCTGTAATCCCAGCACTTTGGGAGGCTGAGGCAGGCGGATCACCTGAGGTCGGGAGTTCGACAACAGCCTGACCAACATGGAGAAACCCCATCTCTACTAAAATTACAAAATTAGCCGGGTATGGTGCGCATGCCTGTAATCCTAGCAACTCGGGAGACTGAGGCAGGAGAATCACTTGAACCTGGGAGGTGGAGGTTGTAGTGAGCTGAGATCGCGCCATTGCACTCCAGCCTGGGCAACAAGAGCAAAACTCTAAGAAATCTACTTCTGCTTGGCTATTTGTATTCCAAAACACCAGCCATTCTCTGTCTGGGCTGGGAGGCAGAGGTTGCAGTTAGCCGAGATCATGTCACTGCACTCCAGTCTGGGTGATGGAGTGAGACTCTGTCTCAAAAAATAATTATTAATTTTAATTCTTTCCTAAAATTGCTGTTTGATAATTCCTAGAAATATCTTATGTTACCTTTAAAGGAAAAATAACAATAACTATGTTGCCATATACTCTACATAGTATCCTTTAACAACTCAGAATAGCTCTGTTTACCTCTCCAAGAAGGAGGCTTCTATTTCTATTCACTGCCATCAATCTCCCTTTGCATCTACAAATACTTGGTCCTTATTTAATACCAGAGCAACTTGCACATGTTTTAAAGATGTGAAGTTTTAAGTCTATAAACATGTTGGAATCTCACCTGAATCTTAAGCACTCCAACCACCTGGGCTGTTGGTGGTGTGATGGTGAACTTCCACTCTGATCTCCAACGACCATTCCTATTAAAATACACATAAAACATTGTAGAATTAGCAATAAGCAAAAGAAAGAGGTGATTTGCCACTGAGGTACAGCAGTTGGGAAAGAGGGATGCAAAAAAAGAAAAAAAAAAAAAAAGAAAGAAAGCGTTATTTCCAGTTTGGCAAACTCAAAGCTCTGTTTACTCAAATATAAGTTTGGACCTAAGTGGCCTAACCATAAGTCTTTTCTAAGTTATTTTGACTTCCATTTTTCCTTTTTTCCCTTGAAATGGAAAACCATGCCTATTCTCCTCGTGGGAGGCTCTTCCAAAATCAGATGAATAGGCTGCCGAGATATACAATTAACTTAAGTAGCATTAACCCTAACCCAAGTAAAACTCAGATTTTCAACTGGGCACTTTACTAATCACTTGTTGTCACTCAAAATAAGAGTAACTTTTAAAGGAAAATATAGAACTGTAAGGAATCTAAATAATGTCTAAATCCTTCATTTATACATGGGAAACTGTAAGTTAAATAATTATTCCAAGCTAGCTGGATTAAAAACCAAGTCTCAATTGCTGGCTTCATTCCTATATAAATGAGATACAAACAGAAGAGAATATCTATTTCTTACCAGAAGTTTTTAGGCTGAAACTGGTGGCTTTCAATACATGCAATAATAGTCTGTTGCCCATCAATAGTTTTAGCATAAACCTATTGTTTGGAAAAAAAAATAGTTAAGACTCCAAACACATATTTAATTTAAACAACATGCACTGTACAAAAGCAGTGTGTTAAATCCTTGGGGGAGACAAAGAATCAGATAAAATGAGCTTACAACACAATAGTGTTCTTGGGATATGAACACAAAGCAGAACATACTAGGTTCTACCAGAGACAATGATACAATGAAAACAGAGGGAAATGCTGCTCCTGGTTTGGGGTACAAGGCAGGTGCCATTTAGGCTGGGTCTTACAAGACAGATGAGATTCTGATAAGCGGAGACTTAGAATAAAGGTGAGGCAGGAAACTGAGGGCTTGTTCAGTGAAATTGCTGGTAATTCCCTCAGGTTTAAAGTGTTTGTGGTGAAGTGGACTAATGAAAGACAAAACAGGATGGTAGCTTTAGGTCATGTAATAGTAGATGTAAAGTAAGAAGTTTAAGACTTTATTCTACAGGCATTGGAGAGACAGCAAAACATGACTAGAACTAAGAGTAATCAATACTGGTATACAAGATAAAACAGAAGAAAAGCTGAAGCTTGGTTAGGACACCACAGGATTAATCTGGGCAACAAGCCAGAGTTGTATTAATGGGAATGGAAAGGAAGAGCTGCATACAGAATGTGGAAGTACAATCAAAGTCTAGCAGTATATGGCAAATGAAGGGCAAAGGAAAGAAGGAACTTAAATGGTGACTAAAAAGATGGTAGTGTCATTAACAAACCAGGAACTACGGATGGAGATGTCTAGTTAGTAGTTAGAAACACTAACTCTTCCTTAGTGTGGGAGAGGTGAATGGAAATGCAATCACCAAAGGAAAGAAAAAAAATAGTGCTTTATAGTCCACAAAATATGTTTCTACATATATTTTCTTTTACCTACAATAAATCTGATAAAATATATTGTTATCATCTACAGATGAGAAAGTTAAAGTTCACAAAGCTTCTTGCCTAAGGTCACTCAGAAAGTGGTAAAGGCAGAATCCAAACCCATTGTTTTTGTGACACCGAAGCCTTTGTTACTTTACCTGCATTAAATGACTATGAACTTTGGGGAATGCCTACATTTACAAAGGTAGGGGAAAAAAAAATGCAGTACAAACAGAGTAACAATAATTAGGCCGGGTGCGGTGGCTCATGAGGTCAGGAGATCAAGTCCATCCCGGCCAATATGGTGAAACCTTGTCTCCACTAAAACACAAAAAATTAGCCGAGTGTGGTGGTGGGCACCTGTAGTCCCAGCTACTTGGGAGACTGAGGCAGAAGAACTGCTTGAACTCGGGAGGTGGAAGTTGGAGTGAGCTGAGATCATACCACTGCACTCCAGCCTGGCAACAGAGTGAGACTCTATCTCAAAAAAAAAAAAAAAGAATAACTAGGGGGCTGGGCACAGTGGCTCATGCCTGTAATCCCAGCACTTTGAGAGGCCATGGCAGGGGATCTTCTGAAGTCAGAAGTTCAAGATCAGCCTGGCCAACATGTTGAAACCTCATCTCTACTAAAAATACAAAAATTAGCCAGGTGTGGTAGTGGGTGCCTGTAATCCCAGCTACCCAGGGAGGCTGAGGCAGGAAAATTGCTTGAACCTGGGAGGCAGAGGTTGCAGTGAGCTGAGATTGTGCCCTTGCACTCCAGCCTGGACGACAAGAGCAAAACTCCATCTCAAAAAAAAAAAAAAAGAAAGAAAAAAAATAATAATAATAATTAGAGTTTGCTGATATAGCAGCCTAAGTAAAAGATAATTTCTAGAAGTAGCTGATTGGCTTCAGTGTGAAATACCATATGGAAGGCAAGGATCAGGAAAAGGAAACTGGACCAGGAAACTCAAGAACCATTAGTAATTTCAGAGAGCAGTTTCTGTAGAATGGGGACTAAAGTAAAAAATCAAAGGGTTCAGAAGCACATAGAGGAAATGGCACTAGCCAGGGAAGAATGTGCATTGATTTGGTGGTGATGCAGAGAGAGATGAGAGCAGGGAAAAAATGGAGAAGAGGAAGAAAGAGCAAGGTGGAAAGGGCAGGTAAAGAAGGAGAAACAGGCCGGGCATGGTGGCTCATGCCTTGTAGTCCCAGCACCTTGGGAGGTGGAGGCAGGTGGATCGCTTGAGCCTAGGAATCTGAAACCAGCTTGGGCATCATGGTGAAACCCCATCTACACACGCACACACCACACACACAGAGAGAGAGTGAGACAGAGAGAGAGAGAGAGAGAGAGAGAGAGAGAGAGAGAGAGAGAGAGAAATTAGCCAGGTGTGGTGGCGTGCACCTGTGTGGTCCTAGCTACTTGGGAGGCTGAGGCGGCAGGATCCCTTGAGCCCAGGAGGTGGTGGCTGCAGTGCGCCTGGGCAACAGATAAAGACCGGCCACAAAAAAAAAAAAAAAAAAAAGAGAGAGAGAGAAATAACTTATAGGAATTATGACTGAGGAAAGATTTTTATTCCCTTTAAGGGCAGGAGAAATAAATCTTTTCCTAGGTAAAGAGAAATATATCAGAAGATAAAACAAAGTCCCAAGAAGATGTCTTGAAGTACATAAGATAGTATGAAATCAAGAATAAGGACTCTTCTTCCTCAGATTCGAGTAGGGAAGACTTCTGAGTATGGAGAAAAGGGATATAAAAAGATTTTCCGTCAGTGTCAATCCTTACAAAACATGGGAGATCAGATGCCTGTCAGAGGACAATGAGAAATGTTTGGAACAACTATGTAGAAAACATGATAGGGAATAATGAGATGAAATTACGGACTACCAAGCAGGTGAGCTGAAGACATAGGACACTGATGTACAGCAGACACCATCAGAACAACTCCAAGACTTTCTGTAGCTTATTTGATATCCAGTAGGGTTATTTGATGCTGGAGGTCTCCAAATTAAGAATGGGTATAGTCACAAACTTTGAATGGGTAACAATAAATTCAAAGTATATTTAGGATTAAAAAGTCAATTTCTAGGCCAGGCGCGGTGGCTCACGCCTGTAATCCCAGCACTTTGGGAGGCCAAGGCGGGTGGATCACCTGAGGTCAGGAGTTCATGACCATCCTGGCCAACATGGTGAAACTCTGTCTTTTAAAAAAAAAAAAAGTCAATTTCTAAATGGGAGTCTGTCATGTCTCCCCTTTGCAATATTGGTTTCCAAACAGGAATTCTGTACTTGTCTAGTCCACCATAATGGGTATTCTCCATTACTTAAAAAGCAAAAACAAACAAACAAAAAAACGTAATGACACCTAGCCTAACATTTATCTAACATTTTTATTAGAGCTTACTTTGTGCCAGGCACTGTTCCAGGCATATATTACATATACTATTAATTCACTAAATCTTCACAACAATCCTATGAGGTAAAAACAATAATTTCCATTTGACAGTCAAAAGAATTGAGGCACAGAAATGTTAAGTAATTTACCTAAGGTCATACAACTAATTAATCGGCAGGGCCAGAATTCAAACCAGTTAGTAAGGCTTCAAAGTAGGTGCTCCTAACTATTCTAGACTGCTATGTAACTCATCATCATTGAATATTTAAAATATTCTAGTGAAAATTGCTTAGATATTTTCTCACAACAAAAAAATAATCAGTATGTGTAGTAATCCATGTTATTAGCTCAATACAAGCATTCCACAATGTATATGTATTTCAAAACATCATGTTGTACACACCATATTTTTGTCAATTTAAAAATAAATGCAAAAATAAAAAATATTTTAATGAATATTTTTCTTAATATGCCATAAATAAAGGAAAAATCATGATAAAGCCAAATTTATCTATTTCTACACTCAAGAGGTAGTAAAAGAAAATCACGCTGGGCCCCGTGGTTCACACCTGTAATCCCAGCACTTTGGGAAGCTGAGGCAAGTGGATCACCTGATGACAGGAGTTCGAGACCAGCCTGGCCAACATGGCAAAAACTCGTCTCTACTAAAAATATAAAAATTAGCCGGGTGTGATGGTGGCGCCTATAATCCCAGCTATTTGGGAGGCTGGCTGAGGCAGAAGAATTGCTTGAACCTAGGAGATGGAGGTTGTGGTGAGCCGACACAGCGCCTCTGCACTCCAGCCTGGGTGACAGAGTAAGACTCTGTCTCAAAAGAAAAGAAAATCAAATTACTCTTGATTAAAAAAAAAAATTCTTTTTCTTTCTGAGACAGAGTCCCACTCTGTTGCCCAGGCTGTAGTGCAGTGGTGTGGTCTCAGTTCACTGCAACCTTCACCTCCCTGGTTCAAGTGATTCTTGTGCCTCAGCTTCCTGAGTAGTTGAGACTACAGTTGTACACCAGCACATTTGGGTACTTTTTGTATTTTTTAAGTAGAGACAAAGTTTCATCCTGTTGGCTAGGCTGGCCTCGAACTCCTGGCCTCAAGTGATCAGCCAACCTTGACCTCCCAAAGTGCTGAGATTACAGGCATGAGCCACCATGCCCAGCCAATTGTTTAGTTCTAGTAGTTTTGATTACCTAACATAAGCATCTAAACTATGTAGAAGTAGCTTTATGTGAAAATGCCTATATCAAAAACCTGTAAATATGAGCAATAGCTCGATCAACAATCTTAGTATACATCTTTTTCCCCGTGTCCAAACCAAAGACCTTTTAGATCTGGGTAAAAATACAAACAAGAAAAAAATTAGTTAAAAAGATTAATTTAGAAAAAGAAAGAAAAAAACCAAAGACCTTTTCCTGATAGGTGTAAGGCATTTCTCGTAAGTAAATAAGTCAAATGTGAAAAAAGAATACACCGAGACCTAAATTTTTTGTGTACTGGGATTTTAAAAAGAAATTTTCCGTATAAAAATTTCCATTTATTTATACCCCTTTCCAAAACGATTTAGGGAATAAAGTGTAGAGGAGAAGAGAGCATAACTAACAAGAAAGAAGTGATGTTTGGCAGGCCAAAGCCTCCCAAGGATAAGGTAAATATAAGAAAACATTCTCTGATAACAAAGCAGTCAGATACTTAACAGTACAGAAGCCGTTGGAATAATGGTCTTTCACATAGGCTCTTAAAGCACTGTCACAGGATTCTCTCCAAGACTTCAGACCTCCATCAACTTCTTCTGGCTGGGGGTCACTTGCTTCTTTCCGTAGGTGATCAAATTTAAAGGAAATTTTGTTTTTTGGATCTAAAAATCTGCTATTACCCAGGTCACCATGCTCTGTAATTAAGACCTTCCAAAGAATAATTAAAAATATGAGTAACTTTGTAAAAAAGACAATTCTTATTGCCATTTGTGAAACAAATCAATAAAAATTCTGAGGCAGTTAAATTTTCATTTAGTCAGATTTCTCTTTCATATTAATTTTTCAACCAAGTCCCATACTATTAAGAATACTGTATTTATGAATAAGTCAACTTATACTACACAAAATATCCCCCATATTAATAATATACTTCATTTCTTGGTTTCTAATATATTATCTATATATGTACTTTATACATAGCTGTAATAATTTTTATGTACACTTTTGTGTATTTTTTCCACATATTTTCTCAGAGTTGTTACGAAACTTTAGGGTCATTACACTTAGCATTTAAAATAGGTAGTACATTCACATGGTTCAAAAATTTAAAAATACATAAAGTGAAGTGTTTTCTCATCCCATCTCCCAACCACCAAAATCCTAAAGTAATAAGTAGTCTAAATTAAGGAGGAATGCCTCTGTTTTTCCATTAAATATAATGTCTGCTGTTATTCTTATCAAGGAGAATTAAAGACAGCTGGAAAACCTGTTAAGACTCAAATCCTTCCATTTTCACTGTTCTTGTTGCTCTCCTTTCTTGTCAAAGAAACCGATAGTATTATCACAGAGAGGAATATCCTAACATGCAGAATATTTACAAAACTATAAAAACTAAGACAGATTTATTCAGCACCTGGTTCAGACATCTGCTTTGGTTTCTAATAAGAGGATCTCTACTATCTGCCAGACATAGCCTATCTAAAAGGCAATTATTACCTGATCTTCATATCCTTCTATCTTCACAGGCGTGAACTGATCCATGTTATACTGGGCAAATGCACTGTTTTTTAAAAAGTTTAAAAAAAAAAAAGGAGGAAGAGAGAAAAGAATTATGTGTAAATAAACACAAAAGGTAGTTTACAGAATAGTGAAAAGAAATGTGAAAATACTACCCGGTACTTTTCCCCTTTCTCCCCAGACACCCAGTGTTAACATAATGCCTTCCAGCTTTCTGAAGGGACTCCTCTCCACAGGGATCTTAGAAGCTCCTCAAGCTCTGAAACTACCTTTTCCTCTCTGCTTTACGCTCCAAAAGACCTTCTACTTTTACAATTCCAAAATTGTTTTTTTTTGAGATAGGGTCTCACTAGGTTGCCAGGCTGGCCTCAAACTCCTGGGCTCAAGAGATCTTCCCATCTCAGTTTCCCGAGTAGATGGGACTACAGGTTCGTACCACCACACTTGGATAATTCCAAAGTTTGAAGCAATCTGATTATTGTGAACTGCCAATAATTTTAATCTTTTAGGCAGAAGCTTTCAGTAATTCAAAAGAATCTTCCACTGAAAAATGATTTTTATTTTCTCAGCTATCAGATTCATGAAAAACTGTAATTAAATATCAGAAGGCATCTGACACTTGAAGAAGGTGAAGTTGAGCATGAGTGAAGTATCAAAGTAGAGCCTCAGGCACAGAGTAGTTATTTTTAAGAGGCATGCATAAATAATCAAAGTACATGCCTAATATTACTGTTTGTTCAAAGCTTGACTTATTAAATTCTGCATTTTTAATGGCTCTCTAATGCACTTAAGGCTAAAGCAAAAGACAAGGTAAAAGAAAGAAGTAAGAGCTACACTTATATTCTCGAAAAGTATCAGTCTTCTCACAGAATTCCCAATTTTAACCTACTAAAATAGACTGCTAGGATTTTTTCCCCATGTCAGACAGGTAATGTGCCAACGTAACAAAGTTTGAGGGAGGCACATCTCACACATGCATGTGAAAACTCAATCATCACACTTATAAACTACAAGAGGATGGAGACCACTAGTTTCAAACAGTGTTAAACTTTCCCTAGGCTTTTCAAGACAAAGCAGAGTAACAAATATTTAAACTTCTTAAAATAGTTAAAGCCAATTTTCAATCTTATTTTGTTAAAGTTATTATTGTGTTATTTGTTTTGTTTTGAGACAGAGTCTTGCTCTGTCGCCCAGGCTGGAGTGTAGTGGTAGGATCTTGGCTCACCACAACCTCTGCCTCCCAGATTCAAGCGATTCTCCTGCCTCAGCCTCCCACATAACTGGGATTACAGATGCACGCCACCACATCCAGCCAATTTTTGTATTTTTAGTAGAGATGGGGTTTCGTCATGTTGGCCAGGCTGGTCTCAAACTCCTGATCTTAGGTGATCCACCCACCTCAGCCTCCCAAAGTGCTGGGATTACAGGCATGAGCCACTGCACCCAGCCAAAAGTTATTACTGTGTTTTAAAATGAATCATCTCCTTAAAACACCACATCCCCATGTAGCAAAATTAATTGTAAACATACTGGCTCCGCAGAAAGGATATAAATTATTAATAAAAAGTAGAATAGTTAAAAAAAACAATGAGTAGGAAATAAATAAATATTCTTTTCTAGCATATGTCCTAAGACCATAGATTACAAACACCAACACCAAAATGTGCTTACCTTTAATTGCATCTCAAGTAAATAGGATCTCCGTTCTACCAGCGGCCTAAGCCAAAAACTTGGGGTGATCTTTGATTCTTCTCTTTCTCTCACACTTCACATCCAATCCATCAGTAAATCTTAAGTATATATTCAGAATCTGACTCCTTCCTACCACCCTCCACTGCTACCACTCTAGTCCAATCACTAGCATCTATTCCTGAACTAATCTAGTAGTCCTGCAATTACTTATCTTACTTCAGCTTTTGTCCCTCTACACAGCAGCTATTGATTATTCTAAAATATAAGTCTCATTATGTCATTCTCTGCTCAAAACAGTCTCACTTCCTATCTCTGTCAGAATGAAATTCACTCTTTAATATGACTTATAACACCCTACTTATTCTAGAAGTACTAGAATTATCTGGGGATGGTCATGGTGGTCAGAAATCCAGGAAAGATGGCAAATCGTAGCTACTTCAGGACCTTTATTTTATACAGACTGAAGGCAATAATTATAATGATTATGAAAACATTAATTGAGCACTTACTATGAGGACTATGGCAAAGGGACTAAAATGCCTTTTTTTTTTTTTTTTTTTGAGACAAAGTCTTGTTCTGTCACCCAGGCTGGAGTGCAATGGCATGATCTCAGCTCACTGCAACCTACACCTCCTGGGTTCAAGTGATTCTACTGCCTTGGCCTCCTCAGTAGCTGGGATTACAGATACACGTCACCACGACTGGCTAATCTTTGTATTTTTAGTAGAGACGGGGTTTCACCAGGTTGGCCAGGCTGGTCTTGAACTCTTGATCTTGTGATCCACCTGCCTTGGCCTCCCAAAGTGCTGGGATTACAGGCATGAGCCACCGTGCCTGGCCTGAAATGCTTTAATACAGAAATAAAACTGAATTTTTCTTCTCTATGGAAAATCAAATATTTGCATCCAGGAAAATTCTCTTAACAAAAAGGTTCCCCAAGATCCTATAGTCTGTAAGAACCAGAATATTTATAAATACAAAGCTTTAGTGTCACTGCAATTAAAGCAAATGAAGTATCTGAACTACGTACCAACTTCTCTTGATCTTAGCCAAAGGCTAAGAAGCTACATACCAACTTCTCTTTGGTTCTAATTGGCAACAGGACTACAGGCTTAGGTTGCAATCACACTTGGGTGATATTCAATATCCACCCCTTTCAGCTTATCAAGTGATGTACAGAGCAGATTTATTGTGGGTAGCTCTCAAGGATAAAACTGGGACCAATATGGCAGGCAAATTGAAGAACTTGCCTTGTGAGACTGTGAATTCCTTACTACTAGAAGCATTCAGAGTAGATAACTGTCTGTTGACAGATGTTGACGAGATTCTTTCAGTAGAGAGGAGTTAAACTAGCAAATCATGAATGTCCTTTTCTATGGCAGATTCTATGAATCTAAGAGAAACTATCATTAGAGTGTATCTCTGATGTGAGCCTAGCTTCCTTAAAATAATGTATAATTAGGGTATCATTCATGATGATGATTCCAGTGACTTTATGATAATTATTTATTGCTCTGCATCAATTTGTCCTTGTCCTCTTTCCCCACCCCTACCCACCCTAGCCATTATCCAATTCTTTATAAACGATTTGGTTAATAAGCATTATTTCACTCTTTACAAAGAACTCTGGGCCAGCTGGGTAGACAGCAACTGAAACAGAACTTTGTGTTGAAGAGTAGAGTGTAATAAAGCCAGACAATAGGGAGACTTGAAAGCTACAGCAAGTTTAGATTTTAAAATAGAAGATACTTAAAAAAAAAAAAAAGCACCATCATATTGTTTTTGAAGGCAAGGACAAAATGAAAATATTTTAGAAAGATTAATTAGCTTCAGAGTGATGAGTCAATCACTAGATAATCTAATCACGCTTTTATCCTATGGTTGATTCTATTAAGACTATTAAGACACTTTACTAATATCTGCTATTCTTTTTTTTTTTTTTTTGAGACAGAGTTTCACTCTTGTTGCCCAGGCTGGAGTACGATGGCACAATCTTGGCTCCCTGCAACCTCTGCCTCCCAGGTTCAAGCAATTCTCTTGCCTCTTGAGTAGCTGGGATTACCGGCGCCACCACCATGCCCGGCTAATTTTTTTTGTATTTTTAGTAGAGATGGGGTTTCCCCATGTTGGGCAGGCTGGTCTTGAACTCCTAACTTCAGGTGATCTGCCCGCCTTGGCTTCCCAAAGTGCTAGGATTATAGGCATGAGCCACCTTGCCCAGCCAATATCTGCTATTCTTAAACATTATCATTCCTCATTGGCAGATCATTCCTATCTATAGCTAGCCACTTAAAAACGTTCAATATGAACTAGAATAACTATAAAGGAAAACCTAACAGCTAACATTAAACTCTACTTTAATGGGGCTAATGTGGGCAGAAATAAAAATAGGTTCATATATTACAATAAGCTTTGAGGAAGTAAACAACATTTAGGGGGAACATGTTTTCTCCAAGTAAAAAAAAAACTAAAATTGCTAAAACCAACTGCTTCATTTTGAAGTATTTTAAACTTCATTTTTAGGGTACTAGTCTACTGTCAACATAGTTTATCCAATGTCAGAATAACACTGTAAGTGGATTTGGAAAGATACTTACTGTGCTGCCCCTTCCCTGAGGAGATTGTCGTTATTAAGTAGTAGCCGAACATCTGAGGAGGAAAAAAATGTTATAATGTTCAGTGGAGGATAAACTTGAGAAACTTTAGCAGATTTCTAGGTTGAATTTTTAAAATGCAGGCTTCGTAAGATTAGTCTTCAGGTATACTATATGAGTAGAAATTCTAAACATGCAAATGAAAAGATGCTAATGTTCACAGATTTGTGTACAATTATGTGTGCTATAGTCTCAAAGAACTTCACAGCAAATGAAAAACATGGTTTATAGAAAGCTACAGTTAAGAGTGTTTATTTTATATCTAAATAAATCCTTTAATATGAGCATAGATCAGCAAAATTCTTAAACACATTTTTCCTTGGAGAATCTAATGTGGGGGTCTACAATCTTTTTAAAAAGCTGTGTGTCAGAAGTCTAGTCACTTTTCTTTCGGAAGGAGACAGTCTTTTGTTACTCAGAAACTACCAAGTATTAACTCCAAGAGGGAGGCTGATTACAAGGCAAAGGCCATTGACTTTCAGAGCTTCTGGAAGGCCTGGTAGTGGCCAATGTGTGCCAACAAAAACCAGCCCTCATGCCATGAGTAGCTTTCCAATTCCTAACCTAATGCTTTGGTACCAGTTATTCTCATGTTATTCCGGTCAAGTATATTTGGTTGTCAGAATAAAACAAGGGACTTCTAACTACAAAGGACATTAATTTTAATTTTGTCAATTTTTTTTTTTTGAGACAAAGTCTCACTCTGTCACCCAGGCTGGAGTGCAGTGGCACAATCTCAGCTCACTGCAACCTCTGCCTCTTGGGTTCAAGTGATTCTCCTGCCTCACACTCCCAAGTAGCTGGGATTACAGGCACATGCCAACACACCCGGCTAATTTTTGTATTTTTAGTAGGGATGAGGTTTTATCATGTTGGCTAGGCTGGTCTTGAACTCTTGACCTCAGGTGATCCGCCTGCTTTAGCCTCCCAAAGTGCTGGGATTATAGGTGTGAGCCACCATGCCTGGTCCACTAGTCAAGAATTTATCTGAGCTAAAGTTCAAGAATTTTCTATAGAAAACTGAAAATTTCAACAGAAAAAATTATTTTTCTAAATGTTAGTAAGAATTTACATTTAGTCAATGTAAAGAAAGACTAGAAAAAGGCTGCATTTGTCTCCTTTGCTGTTAGTGCTCAAAACCCATAAACAATTTCATAAAAAATATCTTGATTTACTTCTATTACATCCTATACCCCTTGAAGCAAATATTTATGTTTCTCCTAGTTACTTTTACCAATTTTATCAACAAAGGTTATTATTGACTGTTCTACCATCTGAGCCGGCTACAGAGGAATATCATATGGTTCCTCTCAAGTAGCTAACTTTCTAATATAAAATTAGAATCTCAAAATAAATGTTTGCTAACTGAACCAAGATGCATAACAATCATTATTTTACTTGACGAATCTTTAAGATGCATTTAATAACTTAAGATGGGATTATGATGATTCAATTCATCATCAAATGTAAGATGCTCCATCACATTTTTCAGTTTGTAAAATGTATTAAGATAGCAGATAGTATGGAAAGTTGTAAATAATTGTGGTTCCCAAACCTGCTGTGATTCACAATCACCTGATAAAGAACTTGATGAAGTACAGATTAGTCAGTTCCATCTCAGACCTAATGAATGTGAATCTTCAGGGAAGATAAAGCTGAATCTGCATATTTGACAAGCTTCTCAGATATACTCAGTTTGGCCCCACTGGAAGTGTTCCATATCATGTGACTTCCTAAGTGAAAACACTGAAGAAAATTAAGCTATGACCTATAATGATAAAAATAAAACTATGAAAATAATTTAGTATTGTTTCTACATTAATACTAATCCGCCTTAAATCTTTTCTCACAAAGGACAGGCATACTAATTTATGGGTTAGGAGCTTTATTTTGACTCAGACCTGGGTTTGAATTCTTGCTTTGACATTTACTAACTGGGGGACCTTGGACAAGTTATTTTAATTTCTTTGAATCTTGATTTATTTAGTTATAGCTACAACAAGTCATAAGAATTAAAACAGATAGCAAGTACTCAATAAATAATGATGATTAAGGAGGGATTAAAATAACTAAATACTAATCTTTACTCACCATTAAATACTTCATTAAATTCCCCTGGGGGTGCATGAGTGATGAACTTAGCAGCTATGCGTACCTAAAGAGAAACAAAATTTATACTAAGATAATTATGAAGAGTAACATATAAAAGGAGAAACAATTAACAAATTACAAAATTTTCATCACATCCTTTGAAAAAAGTGTCCTGTTTAAACCTTTACTGTTTAGGAGCCTTCAAATTTTCTTTTCATAAAGCACCCCCAAAGCTGTTACTATCAGTATAGGTACATTCTGATAGGGGAATATATGTGTTTTGATAATTCTGAATTTGTCTTTCAAAAACAGGATAATATTTTTTGACCAAATATATTATATTCACAGAAAGAGAAAGCTATGATCTTGATTCTGAACATTTAAGCAAAATTAAATAAAATATTAGCAAATTAAGGAGTATACCAGTACCAATTATCCTAATGCAAGGATGGTTCAATATAATAAGTTAATGTAACTTACAAATTAAAAGAGCAAAACTATGTGATCATCTCAACTCATGCTGAAAAAAAAAATAAAATTTAACACCTATTACAATATCATACAAAAAAAACTTAGTTTTTGGTAGATATAAAATAAACAACTTTAACTTAATAAATAATAAAATTCTACAGCAACCTTAATAATGAAACACAAGCAATGTCACTAACTTTATTTATTAATTTATTTATTTTGAGATAGGGTCTTGGCTGTTGTCTAGGCTGGAGTGCAGTGGTATGATCAAGGCTTACTGCAGCCTCAACCTCCTGGGCTCAAGCATCTTCCTGCCTCACACTCCTGAGTGGCTGGAGCCACACGCACATGCCACCACACCTAATTCTGTAATTTTTATTTTTGCAGAGACAGGTTTCACAATGCCCAGGCTGGTCTCAAACTCTAGGTTCAAGTGATCCTCTGGCCTTGGCCTCTCAAAGTGTTGGGATTATAGGTGTCAGCCACCGTTTCTGCCCTGAGTCATCAACTTTAAAAGCAAGGCTAAGGTGACTCCTATCGCCTCTACTATTCAACACCATATTAGAGGTCGTAAGGAATGACATGGAAAAACCTATTCTAGAGGTTATTCAACTTAACCTCTGCCCTCTGCCCCCTGTTGCTATTCTCCCTTTCTAGATATACTATTATAAATGGACAATAAAATGTTAGGTTCTAACCTGCTTATCTCATTGGTTTCCTCTGTATTTTATCTTTTTTGTCATTTTATGCTTTGTTTGGGGAAAATTCTCAACTCTAACTCACTAATGTATTCTTCATCTGTGCCCATTTTTCTGATCACACAAGTTTTTTTTTAAGAGACAGGGTCTCGATATGTTGCCCAGGCTGGAGTACACTGGTGTGATCATAGCTCACTGCAGGCTCCAACTCCTGGCGCCTCAGGAATCTGCCCACCTCAGCCTCCTGAGTAGCCGGACTTCAGGTTCTTGTCACCAGGTCCAGCATAACAATTATTTTGATTGTTCAATTTTTAATTTCCAATATTTTTGGTAATTTTTTCTGTCTTTTGTCTTTTTTTTTTTTTTTTTTGCATTGGCAAGTATGTAGAGCAAAGCATTCTTTTAGTGTGTATGCAATCATCTCTATTACTTAATTTTTTTAGTTGTTTTTTCTTAGCGACAGTATCTCACTTGATCTTCCAGGCTAGAGTGCAGCAGTGTGATCACAGTTCACCGTAATCTCAAACTCCTGGGCTCAAGTGATTCTCCTGACTCAAGCTCTCAAGTAGCTAAGACTACAGGTGTGCCTTACCATGCCTGGCTAATTTTTTAAAAATTTTAATTTCCTCAGAGATAGGGTCTCACTTTGTTACCCAGGTTGGTCTCGATATCCTGGCCTTAAGTGACCCTCCCACCTCAGCCTCTTAAAACATTGAGATTATAGGTGTGAGCCACTGTGCCCAGCATAACTACCCATTTTAAAGTCTTGTTCTAGTGTTTCCTAAAAATTTAGATAGATCCTCTGTTCACTGAGTTTGATTCTTCTCTTTCGTGGTATTGGTTTTCCATAAATGGTGCTCTGAATTTAATTTAATTTGCCTAGAGACAATAGGTTGTCTCTAGTGATTATAGGGGAAGGAAAGAGTAGATTTGCTTCTGCTCATCAGCATGTGTTAACAGTTTATCTTGTGAGCCTAAAGTCCACAGGCTATGTGGGACACTGCTCTGCCTCTATGGTTCCAGTGCTAATACTCAGCGCTATATTCTGAGGACAAATGCTGTTTTTGTCTTCAGCTTAGCCCAAACAGGAGAGAAGGGAGGAGCTAAGTGGTCCAACTAGCTAGGGAGCAATTCTCCAATTAATCTACTCTGACTGTTCTGGGTCCTTTCCAGAAGAACATGGTATATCTAACAATAAACTGAACCTTATTTCTAGATAGGTATGCTCTGCTGACTTCTTTACTTCCTTCAAACAATTTCAAGTTATCGATGACCTCATCAAATTCAAACCATTCTTCAGCAGGAAAAAAAACTTTCAAGAATCTTTTGAAAATAAAGCTGGGGCTAGGTGCGGTGGCTCACGACTAATCCCAGAACTTTGGGAGGCTGAGGTGGGCAGATCACTTGAGGTCAGGAGTTCGAGACCAGTCTGGCCAACATGGCGAAACCCAAGTCTACCAAAAACACAAGAATTAGCTGGGTGTGGTGGTGGGTGCCTGTAATCCCAGCTACTTAGGAGGCTGAGGCAGGAGAACTGCCTGAATCCATTAGGTGGAAGTTGCAGTGAACCAAGACTGCGCCATTGCACTCCAGCCTGGGCAACTGTGGGAGACTCTGTCTCAAAAAAGAAAAAAAAAAAAAGCTGGGACTGAGAAGATAATTAGAAAAAAATCAGAAACTCAGGCCAGGCATGGTGGCTCACACCTGTAATCCCAGCACTTTGGGTGGCTGACATGGGCAGATCATTTGAGGTCAGGAGTTCGAGATCAGCCTGGCCAACATGGTGAAACCTCATCTCTACTAAAAATACAAAAATTAGCTGGGCATGGTGGCAGGCACCCATAATCCCAGCTACCTGAGTGGTGGAGGCCGAATCTCGTTCTTGAACCCAGAAGGTGGAAGGTGCAATGAGCCAAGATTGCGCCACTGCACTCTATCCTGGGCAACAGGGTAAGACTCTGTCTCAAAAAAAAAAAACAAAAAAAAAAACAAAAAACAAAAAAAAAGAAAAAGAAAAAAACAATTACAACTTTAATATCCCTAAGCTTATACAAATAATCTTACTGTAACTTCACTCTTATTCTGCAAACAACAAAGAAAGCTGTTCCATGATGAAACCAGTTAACTAGTCAAGAAAGGCCTACTGATTGATAGAGCAAGGTAGAATGGAAAATCTGGGTTCTAAAAACTGTCTCTGTTGGTCCATTAGCTAACTAGATTTGTGATTCTGGAAATATTACTGTTTTTGGCCCTGCACTTTTCTCATTATAATCCAACTCTTCAAAAAGTCATATTAGAAGATCTACAAAATTTCTTTTAGTTATAAAATCCTACAAACTTTTTAAAACTTGGAAGACAAAAGTTGGTATGTGGACTACCTGGAAACAGGCATCAGGAATTCACACCACAAAAATATACATTGGAATATTCTTAGGTACATAAAGTTTTAGAACCTTGCCTTGAAGGGTAATTACAGATAGTATATTATTTTTTCTGCGATGAAAACTGGTGGAGAGGAAATGCTCGATAAGGCTCTAATATTAAAACTGAGCAAAAACAATAAAAAGGGATTCTAAACAGGAAGAAATCCTGCTCAACTCATGAAAATTACACTACATAGGACTAACTATTACAACATAGATTTCTAACTACATTTTCCTTGCCATGTACACTTAATCATATTTCTGTACTTTTCAACTGTTGGTATACATCTCTTATTTAAGAAATCAGCAATCCTACTTTTAATAATAAACCTTTGTTTTCAGTCTATTTGTGACAAATCCATATAGTGAGCTATGGTCTATCCCCTTTCTGTCAAGGTGCATTTCTTATAATCTTTACGTAATTGTGAAACTCTTTTCAGTCAAGCAAAGTGTGTGCAATCCAAAAAATAAGTATATATATATTCGTATATATCAAAAAAGTATCTTTCCTGAAAAGAATAAAGGAATAAAGCTACAGCCATATTTCACATACTACTTATATAACATGTTTGCGTATATAATAAAATTACCAAACTGAAAATTCAAGATACTAATATTCCCAAAGTCCCACCCAAATTTTCAAAAGTTACAAAATCTGATGGAATTGGTACAATTTTAAGAACAGCAGTTTGTTTGGATAGAAGATGAACTGATACTGCATAAGGGGAAGCAATAATTTACCCATTCAGCAAACTAGGAAGAGAAGTATCAGTAAATAAAGACTGAAGACTGGATAAGACATTGTCACCACCCTCAAGGACCTGAAGCCTAGTGATGTAGCAAGCAGGTATTAAATGCAGAGTGAGGCACAAAGGAAGACGCAATCAACTCTATACCTACATTAAAAAGGGGGTGGTCTTCAAAGGCAGTGATGTTTGAGATGGACTGGAAGATGAGTAGGTAAGACCAGGGAGGGCATTCCAAGTAAAGGAAACAATATGTACAAACTAAGACATGTCATAACAAACTGAATGCAGACATTTACAAGATTTACAAAATGTAAAACAATGTTACTCCTCACATTAATTCCTTTTTTATTTTGGAAAATAAAGTTTTTTTTTTTAACAACAAATAACTAATTATGTTAAAATGCAATAGTTTTATTATTAAGTATCAGTTTTTTTTTTTTTTTTGAGACAGAGTCTTGTTCTGTCACCCAGTCTGGAGTGCGGTGGTATGATCTGGGCTCACTGCAACCTCCATCTGCCAGGTTCAAGCAATTCTCTGGCCTCACCCTCCTGAGTAGCTGGGATTACAGGTGTATACCACTACACCCGGCTAATTTTTGTATTTGTAGTAGAGACGGGGTTTTATCATGTTGGCCAGGCTGGTCTTGAACTCATGACATCAAATGATCCACCTGCCTTGGCCTCCCAAAGTGCTGAGACTACAGGCGTCAGCCACTGTGTCCGGCCTCAGTTTTAGTATCTAACGCAACAGATATAAGCCACACAAATAAAAATTCAGTTTTTAAGTATGTAAAGGGGTCCTGACAGTAAAAAAGTTTGAGAAGTGCTCCATTTGTTGACTTAGGTAAATGTTCATAATATGCTGTTCAATGAAAAGGGTTCTTACTCCTTTCCTGGTCTTTTTAAAATTATATATATATTTACACCTATGTATAGCTACTACATTTTAACTAGGACTGTCTCCAGTACAAAAGAATTTTTTTCTCTTTTTTTGGCTTACCTCTGTGTTCAAAAAGCTATACAAGAAACATAAGTTTACTAGTATGACAAACCAAATTAAAAATTTTTTAAATAAAAGAAGCATGTCAACATTCCTCATCCTTTAACTTTTTTAAAGATGAAAGAGGAAATAAAGGAAGATAAAGGCTACTGAGTGACATGAAAACTGAGAAAACCAAGTTAAGGAAGCCAAAGGACTGAATGAGGTAAGGTTGTAAAAATCCTAAGGCAATAAAGAAAGCTTTTTAAAGTTCCTACTTGACCAAGACCTTTGACTTACTCACTTAATATCTCTATAGTACCTTATGTTTTAAAATATACTGATTAATTGGTTAAACAAGGAAATTATATGAAAGAAAAAGGTAAACTAAAAGCTCACTTCCATTTTCTAAGTTAAAAAGCAGGGCAAGGGAAGAAAACCTAGAATTCTTTGAACTTGGGTTCAAGTGCTGAAAAAACTTAAGTATTCCTTGAGCATCTGAGAATATCAAGAACAGAAGAAATATCCAATTAGAGGAACCAAAACATCTCCCAGTTTTTAAATGAAAGTAGAGAGATCTGAAGGTATATGCGATGGCAAGCGTGAAATACGTAATGAGTGGTTAAAAAGAATGTAGTTATCATTAGATGCCAACATGGGATCCTAAAACACGTTGTCATGGCAAGAAATCCCATGTTATTTCCTGACAGTTACGAAAATGGTGGATGGTTATTAGATATTTGACAGCTTTTGAAGTGTTGATTTTTCACTATTTGAACACAATACCACAAAAATACCTTGAAGTAGTAGTAGACATAATTAATATATTTTATTAAAATTATATAATATACATTATATAGATATTACATGAAATTATACAGTCTATAATGTGATATATATATAATGTGTACATATATATATACACATATATATGGGGTCTTGCTTTGTTGCCCAGGCTGGAGTGCAGTGGCGTGATCTCAGCTCACTGCAACCTCTGCCTCCTGGATTCAAGCAATTCTTCTGCCTCAGCCACCCAAGTAGCTGGGATTACAGGCATGTGCCACCACACCTGGGTAATTTTTGTATTTTTAGTAGGGACAGAGTTTCACCATGTTGGGTCAGGCTGGTCTCACACTCCTGACCTCAGGTGATCCACCCACTTCAGCCTCCCAAAGTGCTGGGATTACAAATGTGAGGCACTATGCCCAGCCTGATATATATTTACATATTCACTATAAAATCTAAAGTCTGTTCCATGGCTCCTCCTTCTCTAATCCCTCCACTCATACCACTTAGCTCCTAGACTTAGAGCTACACTCATGCCTCAGGGCATATTTCTCCTTCGTCTGGCCAGAAATGCTCTCTTGGATGATTCACTCCAGTCTTCATTCAGTCTCTGTTCAAATGTTACCTGCCAAATAAACTACCCTTCCCTAACTCCCATTTATAAATTAGCTGTTGTATCCTTCCAATCTTTACAATTCTAGCCCCTTTACTGCTTTATTTTTCTGCAAGGAATCTGTTACCACTGAACATATACTTACATGTTTACTGTCCAACATCCCCCAAAGAAGTCTAAGATCATTGAGCAAGAGTCAGTAAATTGCTAACATAAAGGGCAGATGGGCTTTGTGAGTCACAGTTTCTGTCCCAACTGTAAACAAATAAGCATGACTGTGTTCCAATAAAACCTTATTTTGTACATTGAAATTAGTATTTCATGTAATTTTCCCATCATGAAATATTATTCTTTTTTGTTTTCAATCATTCACAAACAGCATTAGTTTATAAGCCCTATAAAAACAAGCAGTAGGCCCAGCACAGCAGCTCACACCTGTAATCCCAGCACTTTAGGAGGCCAAAACTGGAGGATGGCTTGAGCTCTGGAATTCAAGACCCAGCCTAGGCAACATAGCAAGATCTTATCTCTATTAAAAATAATAAAGCAAGAGCCTGTCTCAGTAAACAACAAAACAAAAGAAAAACAGGTAGTGGACTAGATTTGGCCCACTGGCCGTAGTTTGTCAACCCCTGACATAGAACAAAAGAACTTGTTTTTTTTGTTCACTGCTGTATAACCAGGACTGAGACCTAGAACATGCTAGAAATGTAAATGAATGAATACTGTTTTATTTTTTATAAAACTCTTTCATAATCTGTTTCTTTTTTGATCTCTAAAATAGCTTGTTAAAGCAGGCAGGGAAGAGACCATTATCCCCATTTATAAATCAAAAAATAGGTTCAGGGAGTGTAAATGTCTTTGCCTAAGATCACATGCTTATAATAAATGGGTGGAGCTGGAATTATAACTTATCGACATTCAACTATATCATGCAGTATTAAATGGAAGTAAAATTCTAGAGGATTACCTTTAGTGTGTCACATGAATTTGGCTTTGTCCTTTTAGACTATTTTAACCAAGAACTGAGTCAAAGCTACGCTTATGAAAGATGCAGTTGTCACAAAGTTGGGACCAATAGATAAAACGATAAATAATACGTTTAAAAGTCAACATTTTATCCAACTTCAAAACTGAGTCAAAGCTAAGATGAAATTAATAAAGCAAAAGGGGAGAGGGAAATGGCTAAGCAGTTAGTGATTGAAAAAATATTTTTGCTACAATACAGATGAGGGATGACATTTTCATTAATAGTGATTTAGTTAATCATTCTCAAGGGTGGGAGAGGGAAAGAAAGGAGAAGGCAGGTATCTCCCATAAAGGGGAGGTATGCTAGCTTCCCTAACTTGAGAATCACTAATATGAAGGTTTTAGGTGAACAAAAACTAAACTGCTGCTTAAAAAAAAAAAAAAAGCCTTTAAAAAATTGTCCCTATTTCATAAAGTAACAATTTCACTATACACTGCACATATCAGATAGTATCCACACTGAAGGGTATAACTCCTTGAATACTTTAAAGGGAGAATATCGAGGCTTATACACAATTCCCTCTTTCATATATTTAAATATTAAAATAATGTTACTAGGGTAAAATTCACTGTATTTTGTTTCTAACCTAAAAAGGGGGGATTTAAAATATATAAATATAATCAACAAAAGATAAGATTTCCTGCTAGGCATGGTGGCTCATGCCTGTAATCCCAGCACTTTGGGAGGCCGAGTTGGGCGGATCACCTGAGGTCAGGAATTTGAGACCAGCCTAACATGGAGAAATCCTGTTTCTACTAAAAATACAAAAATTAGCCAGGCATAGTGGTGGGTGCCTGTAATCCTAGCTACTCGGGTGGCTGAGGCCACGCCACTGCACTCCAGCCTGGGCAACAAGAGCAAGACTTCACCTCAAAAAAATAAATAAATAAAATAAATAAAAAAAGCTGTCCTAAATTTCATTTTCTTCCCATTCTTCTTATCCTGTTATCTCTAAAAAGGGGAAATAATAATAAACCAATCCTTGAAAGATTCAAAATTTCACTTTCACATTACTAATATCTGTACTGAAAGTTTAAAAAAGTCATTTTACTGTCCCTAGAAATGGCTTAATTTTCTTAGATTTTCATATACTATATTTTAGCAAGAATCTTAAGAAAATGTACTAAGGAATTTATAAAACTGTAGCTTATTAAATAATCTTTTAATAACAGACCCCATACATTTCATCAATACTGCACCTATTCATAACTAACTTTTATTTTTTATTTTGAGACCGAGTCTTGCTCTGTCATCCAGGCTGAAGTGTGGTGGTGCGATCTTGGCTCACTGCAACCTCTGCCTCCTGGGTTCAAGCAATTCTCCTGGCCCAGCCTCCTGAGTAGCTGGGATTACAGGCTGCTGCCACTGTGCCTGGCTAATTTTTTTATTTTTAGTAGAGATGGGGTTTCACCATGTTGGCCAGGCTGGTCTCAAACTCCTGAACTGCCTTGGCCTCCCAAACTGCTGGGATTACAGGCATGAGCCAACACGTGGGCCCCCATAACTAGCTTTTAAAATTATTTCCTTGGGCCAGGCACAGTGGCTCATGCCTGTAATCCTAGCACTTTGGGAGGCCAAGGTGGGTTAGGAGTTTGAGACCAGGCTGGCCAACATGGCAAAACCCTGTCTCTCCTAAAAATGCAAAAATTCGCTGGGTGTTGTAATCCCAGCTTCTTCATCTCAAAAGAAAAAAAAAATTTTTCCTTGGCAATCGCATACAAAAGAACTTCAAGTTAAATATTTACCAACTGCAACTCTTTGTGAGCACTGGTGAATAACTCTAGACAGAAAAGGGAGAATTCTTTAGCTAGATAATATCCACATTCCACTTAACAGCAAGGCCTGGTCAGTTTATATCACCCCAATTGTGTATACTTTAGGAGTCAAATCTCTGCCAGCATGTCTCCCTGGTGAAAGTTGTGCCTTTCTCCCCATCTTTGCCTGTCTAAATCTTTCCCATCTTTTTAAGGTTGGGTTCTTCCAACCCAACCCAACCTTAAAAAGTGTTAAAAGTATATTCGAACACATATCATATCACCTAAAATATAAGTGCTATTGATAATTAGTTCTATAGATACTAGTCTGCCTCCAAAGACTCAAGTTTTTTTTGGGAGGGAAACTGCCTTGCTTTCCTTTTCTATACATTACAGGGTCTAGCAAATGAAATAACACATAGCAGGCAATGAGTAAATGTTTACAAAATCCCTTTTGAATAAAATGATGCAAAGGAAATATTCTCAGCTTTAAGGATTATTATGAGGTACTATGGCAAAATGGAAAGATGTGGATTGGACAGACACGGTTTTGAATTTCAGACACTTAAAAATCTCTTTGAACGATGTCCTCTCCCTAAAGTGGGACAGTATGTACTCCTTAAAAATTGTTACGAAGTGTTACAGCTCTTTTAGAATTTGTGTAGCAGGTTTTCTGGTTTTCACCAGAAACCTTTTAAATTTTTAAAAATTGTTGTGAAGATTAAATAATAATACAGTCAAGTCTTTGGCAGAACACTTAGGAGAGGCTCAATAAATGTCAGCTACTATTAACTGGTCACAGCAAGATAACTATTACTTTAAATTACAAACTGAGCAAACCCTTCAAGTTACTATCAAATTACTACTTCAGAGAAAATAATTCTCTTTTTCTAGAAATCCTTTGGGTCCTAGCCACTTTATATTCTCTATCATTATCATCATAATAACCCCCACCAATAACCACAAACAGTAGCAACTTCTTACTGACCAAAAAAGCTTTATGAAAATGTCTGTTCCAATTTCTGTTTAAAGTAATAACACATATTTCAAAGTTTTTTTCAAGTTTCCTAAACAGAGTATACTTCAAGAAAGCACAATAGTAGTAAATTGTGCCTCTGTAAATATTTACTTATTTTTACTCTAACCCATTTCCAAAGTATTCAAGAATAAATAGTTGCATTTATTTTCCTCAAAGAGATATATACAGGATGTTATTCTTATCCTGGTAAGAAAGTAGGTTCTCTTTGGATAAAATTCAATGCTATTTCCTAAGGGAATTTTTCCTATTTGAAGATATTTCGGATGTTGCATCAAACTAAAAAACTTCCGTATGGCAAGGAGAAAATTAACAGAACGAGAAGACAACCCACTGATTGGGAGGAAATATTTGCAAATCACATATCTGATAAAGGGCTAATACTGAAAATATATAAGGAACTCAAAACAACTCAATAGCAAGAAAACAAATAACCCAATTTTAAAATAGGCAAAAGGTCTGAACACATTTATCAAAAGAGATACACATGGGCAACAGATATACGAAAAAATCCTCAACATCTCTAATCAGGGAAATGCAAATTAAAACCACAATGAGATAGCACCTCATGCCTGTTAGAATGGCTGTTATCAAAAAGACAAATGATAACAAGTCTTGGGCCAGGATGAGGAGAAAAAGGAACCCTTCTATTTTGTTGGTGAGAATGTAAATTAGTACAACCATTTTGGAAAATACTAATAGCATGGAAGTTCCACAAAATACTAAAATTACCATGTGTCTCAGAAATTCACTTCTGGATAGATAGCCAAAGGAACTGAAATTGGTACGTCAAGAGAGATATCTGCATTTTCATGTTCATTTCAGCAGTATTCACAATAATCAAGATATGAAAGTATCAACCAATTCAACAGATGAATGGATAAAGAAAATGTGTTATATACACACAATGGAACACTCTACAGCCTTTAAAAAGAAGGAAATTCTGTCTTTTGCAACAAGGATGGACCTGAAAGATATTATGCTAAGTGAAATAAGCCAGACGGAGAAAGATGAATACTGTATGATCTCACTATAAGATACGTGGAATCTAAAACCAATCTCAGAGAAACAGAATAGAATGGTGGTTACCAGAGGCTGGGGGGTCAGGGAAGGGATGGGGAAAGGAAAGACATCAAAGATAGCAATCAGAAGGTACAAAGTTACAGTCAGACTGGAAGAATAAGTTCCAGTGTTCTACTGCACTGCATGGTGACCACAGTTAATAATGTATTATATATAGTACTGGTTTCACTAAATAAAAGTTACTGTTATCTATGTTTTTAAAAATTCAAAATAAGCTAAATATCATTTTCCCAGTTTAGACCTGGAGACACCTATGTGTCTTAGAAATAAAATATGCACTTACAAATAAAATTGTAGATGTATATGGTTTATTTTGATTTATCATCATCAGCAAGAGTAAGACTTGAAAAGCATAAAGATATGTCTTAAATTAGGATCAACGTTATAAAAAATAGATGGTGTCACTTTCAAATAATTTGCTTTACATTCACTCTTTCAAAAGCCATTTTAATAGTCTTTAGAAATTGTTTTCTCTATTAGTAGCCAATTATGAGTTTTATCAGACACAAGTAAGTAGGGAAGCCAGGCAAGTTAGTTT
Organism: Cacajao melanocephalus; assembly: GCA_963573385.1. NCBI lineage: Eukaryota > Metazoa > Chordata > Mammalia > Primates > Pitheciidae > Cacajao > Cacajao melanocephalus. Next base: position 27,820 of record CAUYLG010054265.1, read on the forward strand.
TAAGTAGAACAATTTCATTTTAAAACATTCTACAAACTTAAGGGAATAACTGCTTTTCTGGTTATGTCTTAAACACTTGACTATTTACTAAAGCAATCATGTACATTACACACACACAGAGTGGCATACTTCAGGCTTCTCTCTAAGGCCTCTTTTGAACTAGGATTTGACACCCCGCCTCACCTCCCTTACCCACATCCCCCTGTCTCTGGCCTGCCTAGCCCAGTTTTAGCAAGAATATGCCTACCCTTGATATCTGATCAAGTTCTTCATCCCCTACCTTTGACATCTAAGTCTTTGACCTGCCTCCAGCAAGAATCCCCCTACCCTCATGTCTCTTCTTAATAATTTTCTCCCCCACTCTGCTTATTGGCTATATGTAAATATCCAGCTGTTTTTATTGTATTAGGAGTTGAGCCTGATTTTTTTTTGCCTTATTGTAACAGTTTTTCTTTTTTTTTTAGATTAAGCCTTCTCTGTCACCCAGGATGGAGTGCAGTGATGTGATCTCAGCTCACTGTAACCTGCACCTCCCAGGTCCAAGCAATTCTCCCGCCTCAGCCTCCCAAGTACCTGGGATTATTACAGGCATCCACCACCATGCCCTGCTAATTTTTGTATTTTCAGTAGAGATGGGGTTTCACCACGTTGGCCAGGCTGGTCTTGAATTCCTGACCCCAGGTGATCTGCCTGCCTTGGCTTTCCGAAGTGCTGGGATTACAGACATACCATACCCAGCCATAACAGTCTTCTTTACTGTTTTAATAAGCATTCGAATAATTTTTACTTGAACTAGGAGTCACTGTATTTCATACCACTTAGTATAGTAATGTTTAAAAATGACATACTTGGGGGGGTTAAAAAAAACAAAAAAATGACATACTTAAGCATAAAATTTACAACATACAAGAATGTCAAAAAGCAGCTCCTATTTTCTAGTTATCCCTCTCAACCACTCCCATTTAATTTACAACTTCTCTATACCCCACATTAGAAATCATTCCTGGAGAGAGATCCAAGATGGCTGATTAGCAGCAGCTCAGGATTGTAGCTCCCAGTGAAAGCACAGAGAACAAGTGGATGCCACACTTTCAGACGAATTTTTGTTGCCCACAGACCGGGAGATTCCCGGCGGAGGAGCCCCACGGGTCACCAGCGCTACTCTTTTGGCTGGCGTGGTTGTTTTGCCGGTGCCCCAGCATGGTGCTTCTCGGTGCGGAGTATATGAGACTGGGTGCCCTTTTAGTTGGGCTCAGCTGGTCCCACCCCCACAAGGAGAACAGCAATAGGAAGCGCTGAGGACTGAGAGTTTCACAGCAAGCACAGCCGAACCCGGGAGGGTCTAGCTCTGTGGGGAAGGGGTGTTTGCCAAAGGAAAACTAAGAAACAGAAAAAACTTCATCACCGGGCAGAGAGAGATCCAAGATGGCCGATTAGCAACAGCTCAGGATTGTAGCTCCCAGTGAAAGCACAGAGAGTGAGTGGACACCGCAATTTCAGACGAATTTTTGTTGCCCATAAACTGGGAGATTCCCGGCGGAGGAGCCCCACGGTCGCCAGCGCGACTCTTTTGGCGGTGCGGCTGTTTTGCCGGCGCACCAGTGCAGCGCTTCTCGATGCGGAGTATATGGGACTGGGTGCCCTTTTAGTCGGGCTCGGCTGGTCCCATCCCCACAAGGAGAACAGCAATTGGAAGCACTGAGGACTGAGAGTTTCACAGTAAGCACAGCTGAACCCGGGAAGGCCCAGCTCTGTGGGAAAGGGGCGTCTGCTGAAGGAAAACTAAGAAACAGAAAAAACTTCATCACCAACAAGCCGGACGTCCACTCAGACCCAATCTGAAAGTCCAGCAATTACAAAGACGACAGGTGGATAAATCCACAAAAATGGGAAGAAACCAGTGCAAAAAGGCTGAGAACACCCAAAATCAGAATGCCTCTCCTCCTACAGAGGATCGCAGCTCCTCATTAGCAAGGGAACAAGGCCTG
>CAUYLG010054266.1:0-30768 GCA_963573385.1 Cacajao melanocephalus
CATTCTAGCCTGGGCAGTAGAACAAGAATCCTGTTCTCTCTCCCTCTTTTCCTTCCTCTTTCTTTCTCTCGTACAGTTTTTTTTTCTTTCTTTCACTCTCACTTTCTTTCCTCTCTTTTTCTTTCTTTCAAAAAAAATAAAAAATAAAAAAATAAAAAAAAATTAAAAAAAAAAAGAAATATACTGAACCAAGAAGGTGAAAGATCTCTACAAGAAAAACTGCAAGACACTGCTGAAGTAAATCACTGAGAATGCAAACAAATGGAAGCCCATTCCATGCTCACAGATGGGTAGAATCAATACTGTGAAAATGATCATACTGCCAAAGCTGTCTATCGATTCAATGCAATTCCCATCAAAATATCATCAGCATTTTTTATGGAGCTAGAAAAAGTAATCCTATAATTCAAGTGGAACAAAAAAAGACCCAGCATAGTCAAAGCAAGACTAAGCAAAAAGAACAAATCTGGAAGCATCACATTACTTGACTTTATACTATAAGGCTATAGTTACCAAAACAGTATGGTACTGGTATAAAAATAGGCAAGTAGACCAATGGAACAAAATAGAGAACCCAGAAATAAAACCAAATACTTATAGTTTGCTGATCTTTGACAAAGCAAATAAAAACATAAAGTGGGAAAAAGACACCCTATTCAACAAATGGTATGGGGATAACTGGCAAGCCGCATATAGAAGGGTAAACTGAATTCTCATCTCTCAACTTATACAAAAATCAACTCAAGATGGATCAAAGACTTGAATCCGGGCTGGGCATGGGGGCTCACAACTGTAGTCTCAGCACTTTTAGGGGTCAAGGTGGCCAGATCACTTGAGGTCAGGAGTTCAAGACTAGCCTGGCCAACATGGTGAAACCCTGTCTCTACTACAAATAGAAAAATTAGCCAGGTGTGGTGGTAGGTGCCTGTAATCCTAGCTACTGGGGAGGCTGAGGCATGAGAACCTAGGAGGTGGAAGTTGCAGTGAAAGAAGATTGTGCTACTGCACTGTAGCCTGGGTGACAAAGCAAGATTCTGTTGAAAGAAAGAGAGAGAGAGACAGAGACAGAGACAGAGAGAGAGAGAGAGAGAGAGAGAGAGAAAGAAGCAAAGAAAAAAAGAAAGAAAGAAAGAAAGAAAGAAAGAAAGAAAGAAAAGAAAGAATGAAAGAAAGAAAGAAAGAAAGAGAGAAAAGAAGGAAAGAAACAAAGGAAGGAAGGAAGGAAAGAGGGAAGGAAGGAAGGCTTAAATCTAAAACCCCAAACCATAAAAATTCCAGAAGATAACATCAACAAAACTCTCCTAGACATTGGTTTAGGCAAAGAGTTCATTACCTACCAAGAACCCAAAAGCAAATGCAACATAAACAAAAATAAATAGATGGGACCTAATTAAACTAAAAGCCTTCTGCACAGCAAAAGAAATAATCAGCAAAGTAAATAGACAACCCACAAAGTGGGAGAAAATATTCTCAAACTATACATCTGATAAAGGACTAATATCTAGAATCTACAAGGAACTCAAACAAATCACCAAGAAAAATAAAAACCATCAAAAAGTGACCAAAGGAAATGAATACAAAGAAGATATGCAAATGGCCAACAAACATATGAAAAAATGCTCAACATCACTATCAGGAAAATGCAAATTATAATCACAGTGAGATACCACCTACTCTTGCAAGAATGACCATAATTTAAAAACAACAACAAAAAATAGATGTTGGTGTGGCTGTGGTGGAAAGAGAACACTTTTACACTGCTGGTGGGAATATAAACTAGTACAACCACTATAGAAACCAATGTAGATTTTTTAAAGAACTAAAAGTACAACTACCATTTGATCCAGCAATCCCACTATTGGGTATCTATCCAGAGAAAAGAAGTCATTATATGAAAAAGATACTTGCATATGCATGTTTATAGCAGCACAACTCACAATTGCAACAATATGGAACCATCCTAAATGCTCATCAATCAACGAATGGATAAAGAAAATGTGATATATATATATATACACCATGGAATACTACTCAGCCGTAAGAAGGAATGAAATAATGCCATTCACAGCAACCTCATGGATCTGGAAACCATTACTTTAAGTGAAGTAGCTCAGGAATGGAAAACCAAATATCATATATTCTTACTTCTAAGTGGAAGCTAAACTATGAGAACTCAAAGGCCTAAGAATGATATAATGGACTTCGAGGACACTAGGGAAAGGGGAGAAGGGTGGTGAAGGATAAAAGACTACATATTGGGTACAATGTACACTGCTTGGGTGATGTGTGCAGCAAAATCTCAGCTATCACCACTAAAGAAACCATCCATGTAACAAAAACCACCTGTTCCCCCAAAACTGTTGAATTTCCTCTTTTAGAAAGGTAATTAGATACCTTGTAGAAAAGGACCATCGATTACATGCTAGTAGAAATTTCACTTTACCATTTCAGCCACCATATGCCTGCTGTGTGCCCAGAACTTGGGATTCGAAGACAAAGATTTCCAGTTCCCTTCCTCCAACAGGTGCTTGTGGCCTGGTGGGGAGCAGACAACATGTGCACATAGATGAACTGAAGCACCAAGCACCAAGCTCATTCAAGTTATTGGCATGAAGAGTGTGATGAGCAGGGAGAGGAAGCCATCTTTTCGCCTGGAGAAGTTGAAGAGGGCTCTTAGGGGTTGTTAGAACTGAGTGGTAACAGTCAGAGGAGAGGGGTGGAAGTGTCACACCTGGCATGCCTGCCGAGGAACTGTGGCCACACGCATTTCTCATTGCAGGCCAGCCTCCAGTGAGAACACAATTCTGGTGTTGCACTGCAGGTCGTGTCCTGTATTAGTTTTCTATGCTGCATAACACATTGCCGCTAATTTAGGGGCTTGAAACCACATCTGTTTATTATCTCACAGTTCATATGTCAGAAGTCCAGCAAGGCATGGCTGGATTCTCTGCTCCGTGTCTCACAAGGTGAGAATAAAGGTGTCAGCAAATTGTGTTCCTTTCTGGAAGGCCCTGAGGAAGAATTAACTTTCAAGTTCATTCAAGTTGTTGGCAGAACTTAGTTCCTTACAGTTCCCTTCATCTTCAAGGCAGCAGAGTTCCATCCAGGCACACTGAATCTTTCATAAGCTTCAAATCTCTCCTTTCCCTTCTGCCTTCATCTTTAACTTTTAAGGGCTCATCCACTGGGTGATTCCACTGGGCCAACCCAGATAATACAGTACAGCCTCCATATTTTAAAATCAACTCATCAGAAACCTGTCCACAAGGCTCTTTTGCCTTGTAAAGTAACAGATAATCCCAGAAATTAGGGTGTGAATTATCTTGGAGGACTGTAATTCTGCCTGCCAGTCTCCCACCTGGATCTTGCCAGAAATCAGTACCTAGCACCAAGTCTTTATTTAATTTTTATTTTTAGAGAGAGGCATTGCTCTGTTACCCAGGCTGGATTGCAGCAGTTCAATCACGGCTCATTGCAGCCTCAACCTCCTAAGCTCAAGCCATCCTTCACCTCTGCTTAGAGTAGCTAACTATAGGTGTGCCACCATGCCTGATGATTTATTACTATTTTTTAAGCGATCTGGTATCGCTATGTTGCCTAGGCTAGTCTCAAACTGCTGGGCTCAAGCGATCCTCCAGCCTTGGCCTCCCAAATTGCTCGGATTACAGGCACAAGCCACTCGCCTGGCCTAGCACCAAGTCTTGACGAACCACCCAGAGGGACATCACACCTCCTGCCAGGTGACAGGGACAGTCACAGCTCCTCCAGGCCTCTCCCTTCTCTGGCAGGAGTCGGTGAAGTTGGTTGGCACAGGAGCCCAGGACCACCTCCTCTGCCTGCCAGGGCTTAACTGACAGTTGGTCCGCAAGTACTTATCATTATTATTGTTTTAACTTCATGAACAACGTTTTAAAAAATCAGGAGGGATCCCATTAAAACTGATTTCCTCTTTCTCTTGAAAATTCAGCAGCTCTGGCAACCCTGAGTTCCAGGTCGGGCTGGAACTTGGAGCGCCCCATGGGAAGAGGGGTGGGCCCGCGCCCCCTCTCAGGAGGTATCTGCCCCGAGGGGCCCCACTAGGAGCCCGCACTATGCTCTCCTGGGGGCTCCCCTAGGACGGGGAGGGAACTAATAATTACTGAGCCTTGGCCAGCGGCAGCCGCGGCTCCTACATTACTTGATTTAATTCTCCAAACTTGGGAGAAAGGCATCTTTCTATTCTCCTGATCAGAAAGCTAGGCACTGTCTCATTGCCAGGCTACACAGTTGGTGCCATTTTCCGAGGTGACCTCTAACTCGCGTGGCCGCCAGCCCAAGCTCTTCCCCTCGCGGCCCCTAGCGCGTCCCGCTCCCCCCATGCCGCGGGATCTGCTTTCCCTGCCCTGGGTCCGGCGCGCCACCGGGGAAGGGGCCGGAGATGGGGATCCCGCCCCGCTGTCGCCCGTCCTACGCCCTCAGGCCCACCCGCCGCGGTCACGTGAAGGATCGAGCGCCGCGCGCCCAGGACGGGCCTCCCGCCCACTCGATGAGGGCAGAGTCCGCAGCGGCTGCCGCCCCGACGCCCGCACATCCCTTCTGGCCGCGCAGCCGCCGAGATGCCCTGGGCCGGTCGAGCCGCAAGGGTGAGCCGCCTGCGCCCGCAGCCCCCAGAGGATCTTCCGACCCGGGAGGTAAGGAGGACTTTCAGGCTGCCCCCGGAGGGCGCCCCGACGGCAGCGCCTCCCGCCCCGCGATTGCCCTCCTGGTGCCAGGCGCATCCGGGGCTCCCAGGGAGAAAGCGAACCCGCTGGAAGCCACGGCCGGCTGCAGGGCATGAGGGCCCGTGGGAGCAAGAGGGACTAGGAACCCCTCTGCTTTGGGTCTTCCTTGGTCCCCTGCGCCCCTGGAGCCGCGGCACTGGTCTGCTAATCCGGAAGGCGCACGGCCAGCTGCAGCGCAGCTCGCACTTTGGAGTCAGTTGGGGAGCTGTCAAGCCCAAGCGGCTAGACAGGCCTCCCACTCTCTGTTGCTGAGCTGAGATCGGGGCCGAGGCTCCAGGTTGGGGGCCGTTTTCACTCAGTGAGGCGCGCACCCATGTCTCAGTGACCAGTGCGCACCCCCACGTAGGTCCAAAGCAACAGGAAAAAGACCAAGGGTCCTGCTGCAGGGAAACGCCCAGAAAGAAGTCTGCAGGATGTGGTCCCCGGGAGTGCTGATGCAGCCCCTGCTCTTCCGATGCCTGCAGGACACAGCAGATGGGCTGCGCAGCTGCTCAGCTGCTCAGGGACAGTTTCGCTGAGACAGCCTGAGCTTCTTTGAAAGAGCTGGAGCTTCCAAGCGACCCTTCTTGACCCTTCTTGAGTTCTTGCACTGGACAAGAACTAAGACTGGAGAGAAAGGCGAGAACTTCAACTGCAGGAGCCCCTGCTCTGATTCAGGAAATCTGAGTCCTGAATTACACCTATGATGGGCCGGCAAAAGTCATGAAGACCGTGGGTGACAACGTCTGTCAGGCCCTGGCACAGTGCCTGGCACACAGTCATGACAGCCAATCTTTAGACCCCTCAGGGTCCATGCTGCATCCCCTTTGCATTGTGCAAGTGTGTGGGAGGTGGAGAGTGTTTTGGTTCATTCTTCCTCTCAGTCTTGAACTGGCCCCCTTCGGCTCTGGGCTGCGGCATTATCACCCTGCCGCTCCCCACTGGGCTCTTGAAGCCTGCTGGAGAGGGTCCACAGGGCAGGCTTGTGTGTGGGGTTGAAAAGCTCTGCCAGGCAGGCGAGGTGGCTCAAGCCTGTAATCCTAGCTACTCCACAGACTGAGGAGGGAAGATTGCTTGAGGCAGTAGGTTGAGGTTGCAGTGAGCTATGATTGTGCCACTGTACTCCGGCCTGGGCAACAGAGCAAGACCCCATTAAAAAACAAAAAAACAAACTCTCTGGTGCATTGGCCTCCCTCTCTGGCCTGTTGGTGTCCCAAAGGGGCTTGACCACATCCAACAGATGCATTCTACCATGTCTCCTAAATCTCAAGGGAGCAGGTAAAGGAGAAGGAAGGGGAAGTTCCTTTGTCCATAGCTTTGGCCTTGCTCCTGCCATCTAAGATAACAGCATTGATTGTGTCATTAAATCAGAGATAGCATTTAGATCTTCTTCCCTCCCCAGATTCTGATCTTGGGCACTCCGTGGCCAATATAACTGGGCTAACGTTATTTAAGAATTAGTTTGGATTCATGTAACTAGAACCTGCCTAGTCACCTGAAGTGCATTAACACCTTCTCCTTTCAAGTAGTTTTTTTAGGACTCTTCTGATTGGAGTTTCCTTTTTTGGCTACTAAGATGGCAATCTACTTCTCTGGGGGAATTTACCAACACTTTCAACTTTGAAATGAAATAACCCAGTGGTAGTGATTCTCAATTTTGCCATTGGTTAGCATTAGCTAGGGAGCTTTTAGGATTGTAACCAGTTCAGGCTCTACCTCTGAGATTCTGATGTAATTGACGTGGATATGTCCTGGGCAATAGTAACTTTCAGGCTACTTAGTGATTCAAAAGTACCACCAGGACTGAGAGGCTGTGCCTTATGCCGTTTCTTTGTGACAGTTCCATGTGGTGACCTCTTGATACTTTATGTGCTTCTTTTTGAATGTTCTCATTCTTAAATTTGTTCGTGCAGGTCTTGCATTACCCTGTTTTGGGGGTCTTTAATCCCTTGGTTCTCCTTCTTAGCAATTTGCAGAGCTGTTGCTTGCAGTAACCAGGAGGGTTTGAGAAAGTGTTCTACTCAGGTGGTCCAAGGAGCAACATGAAGCCAGCCAGTGAGCTAGCTAGGAAGATTCAGTGAGGGAGAGGAGTGGGGCTTCCGATGACCTGGATGGCATGTCCCCGGCCCCAAGAATACCAGAGCTACCCATCTCCAGCTGACTGTGTCTATCATGATTGCAAAAACGACCGGAAAGCCTTCCCATCCCTGAATATATACTCTCTTTGCAATGTGCCTTTGCAACTTCTTATAGCAAGAGGTGGGATCTGTTTCTCCAGCCCTTGAATCTGGGCTTGGCCATGAGACATGCTTTGGTCAATGGGACATTAGCAGTTGGGCTACAGGCAGAGGTGTGAAAAGCTCTTGAACATTGGTGCTTGCTCTCCTGATGCCCTTGGGAAACTTTGACCACCACCTGTGGAAGAGCCCTGGCTAGCCTGCTGCAGGACGCACATGGCCAAGACATGTGAGCAAGACTATTCTAGACCATCCAGCCCCCAATGACCACAGATATCAGCTAAGTTGGCTGAGACCAGGACTGCCCAGCTGACCCACAGAATTAGGGAAAATAATAAGTGTTTATTCAGGTGACCAAGAATCAGGGTGGGTAGCAAAAACTTGTTGAAATACAGTGCGGTGTAGCCAAATGTTATAATCTTTTAAAGAGAAGCCAGAAGTTCAAATTTTTGTGTAAGCTCCAGTTTTTAAAAAATTTGAATGAGTAGCCAGCATCTAAAAACACTCTGGGCCAAACAAAACACAGCTTTAGGCTGCGCTTGGCCTATGCGTTGTTGGTTTGCTACTTTCTTTATAGAGGGACATAAGGTTTTTATCCCAACACCTCACTGCCACCTACTCTCTCACCCTTCTCCCACAGCTGCTGTGCCCTGTCCTATCCCTAGCAGCTGTTTCTTTGTATAAAATGTCTACAATGTACGTCAAGATCCCAGCTCCTCCAGGCAGTCTTTCTGTATGGAAATAGAAGCTGCTGGGATTGCCAGTCTTCATGGAAGAAGTTAAATTTGAGACAGGATTCCTACGAAGGAAACTGGGAAGACTACTCCTGGTTTTAAGTGAGCGTGAGATCAGGCATGGAGGTGGGTCCATAGAGGGACAGTGGACAAGTCCACCAATTTTGGCTAGCGAAGAGCGTTCCTATAGGAAAAGTGAGGGACATTAAATTGGAGAGGAGGGGAGAGGAGAGGAGAGATTTAGGAGCCCCTAAATGCTAAGCCAAGGGTTTTGCACTTGATTGGACAGAGAAATCACTTGATGCTTTTGAATGGGGGGTCTCATGGGTAAAGCAGTACTACTCTATTGTATCAGTGTACAGGAAGAGCTTGTAGGAGGACAGGGGTACTGAGGGAGACAGAAGGTACAGTAGCCTTACTTATCCATGGTTTTTGGTTTTGCCTTCTGTGGTTCCAGTTACTCTAGGTCAACTTCAGTCCAAAAATATCCAATAAAAAGTTCCAGAAATAAACAATTCATAAGTTTTAAATTGTCCACTGTTCTGAGTAGCATGGTAAAATCTCCAGATGTCCCACTCTGTTCCACCTGGGATGTGAATCATCACTTTGTCCCACGTTTCCATGCTGTAGACACTACCTGCCTGCTAGTCACTTAGTAGCCGTTGGGTTATCAGATCAAAAAGACATAGTATATATAGGGTTTGGTTACCATGCTCAGTTTCAGGAACCAACTGGGTGTCTTGGGACATATTCTTCTCAAATAAAGTGGGGGACTAGTGTGTAGTGTTTTTAGTAAGGAAAGGAGCATTGGAATTGGAAAGAAAAATGGAGATGTGGAAGAATTTAACTTAAAATTTATGGGAACTTCTCTTTACCTTAAGTTATAGTTAATTATGTTAATTTTCTTACCTATATAAACAAGACATATTGACTGTTTTCAAAGCACTGCTATCAACAACTTTGCATTTTGCCTAGGTTCTCATTGAATGACTTAAAGGTTTTTGGGAGCTTACAGTGGTTTATTCCTACTGCAGTTAATACTGAAGAAGGCGTTTGCTGGGTACATAGAGAAGGAGCTTTCTTGATCTTTCCACTGAGAGCCTCTGGAATCTATCTTTCCCTCCTTCCTGCGTTCTTTTCACCCTCTAAGGGATTACAAGTGATTTGTGTTCCCCGGAGTTGTGGGGTGGGGATGGGAGAGAAAACACAAAATTCTTAACAACATTTTTAAGTCTTGGGAGGAGGAAAAGAACTATCTCAGCTCTGAGAAGAAGAGAAAGAAAAAGTCAAGAGAAGGCAATTATTGTCATGGTGCAATTCAAACAGAAAACAGGCAGGTGCAGTGGTTGTTACCTGTGATCTCAACACTTTGGAAGGCCACGGTGGACAGATTGCTTGAGCCCAGGGAATTGAGACCAGCCTGGGCAACACGGCAAAACCTGTCTCTACAAAAAAATACAGTAATTAGCTGGGCGTGGTGGCACACACTCTGTAGCCCCAGGTACTCAGGAAGCTGAGGCAGGAGAATCACTTGAGTTTGGGAGGTTGAGGCTGCCAGTGAGCCATGATCATACCACTGCACTTTAGCCTGGGCAACAGAGCAAGCTACTGCCTCAAAAAAAAAAAATAATAATAAAAAGAAGAAAGAAAGAAAAGAATAAAGGAAAATGGAAAAAATACAAGAAATAGCAGGAAAATGGCCATATTTACATCAGTGGTTTTCAGTCTTGACTGCACATTCAAATCACTTGTAAACTTTACAAGATTAATCCTGGGTTCCACCTCCCAGAGGTTCTGATGCAATTGGGGTCTGCATGTGACTTGGACTTCGGTAGGGTCTTTAAAAGCTGTTAAGGTGACTGTCATATGCTGTGGGGATTAAGAATCACTGCCCCTACATTTACCAATGCCTCCCATAGCTGGGGTGCTGTTTTGAGGTTTGCAGCCACATTTTAGCTGCATCTGAAGAAAGATCTGCTATTTGGTCTTTGCTATTTTCATGGTAGATGTGGACAATGGTTCCTACGTAAACTTGAAAAGTATGTGCAGTTTTGGAATGGGATGTCTAACATAATCCACATTCTTGGATTGGATAAAAACAGTTTGTTTTAAGGGAAAATACAAATGGCCTTAGTTCAAATAAACATGCTCATTATAGTAAAGTCTGTCTTCTAAGAGCACCACTTCCCACGGAAAACACAGGACACTTAGAAGTTGCACACAAATGGGAGGGAGGAGGAGAGGGAAGACAATTAGAACCAAAACATAAAGTAGATGAGATTTTAAAAGGCGATAGATGTCAGAAATGTAATACTAGTTAAAAATGGGAAAGCTTTGAAACGTTAGTGTAAACAGGTGAAGTGGCTAATATGAAAGAATCAGCAGATTTTAAAACAGCAGGGATGAGTTCAGATGGCAGTTGGTGGGGGTGATGTGGTACTTGTCATTCAATGTCTGGGGTCTATCTCATGGAGATGACCCCCAGGGCCTGACTGGCTGAGGCATTGCTGGTGAGTGTTTTTGCCATTCTCTACCTGGAAGGCATATGAAGGATGCATCTCAAATCCAAGAGTGTTGAACTGCTTATGTTTGTGGACAAATTGCCTCACTGGGACTATAAAGATGTTTGCAGCATCATCTTTTTAAATTGGGGACAACAATGGCCTTAAAAGATTTTGCCGTAAATATTTTTTAAAAAGCCTCAATATCGGCCGGGCATAGTGGCTCATGCCTGTAATCCCAGCACTCTGGCAGGTGGGCGGATCACGAGGTCAGGAGTTTAAGACCAGACTGGCCAACATGGTGAAACCCTGACTCTACAAAAAAACACAAAAATCAGCTGGGCATGGCGGCTTGTGCTTGTAATCCCAGCTACTTGGGAGGCTAAGGTAGGAGAATTGCTTGAACTAGGACCTGGGAGGCGGAGGTTGCAGTGAGCCGAGATTGCGCCACTGCACTCCAGCCTGGCCTACAGAGCAAGACTCAATCTAAAAAAAAAAAAAAGCCTCAATATCAGAATTCTTTGAGTATGATCTTTTTGAGGCTTAATGGAATTTTCTTAACGTTGGTGTGTATTCATTAAAAAAAAAGCCAACTCTTGTTGATTTGAGGCATTTTCTACCAAAAATATATTTCTAAGCATATCCTGGGAATTGTACTCTTCCTCAATGTTAAAGATGTTCAATGAAAAAAACTGATATTAATAGTTTTCCTACTAGAATGTTTTTTAAATATGTAAAAGAAAAATGTTTGTCTGGGCACTGTGGCTCATGCCTGTAATCCTAGCACTTTGGGAGGCCAAAGTGGGCGAATCACTTGAGGTTAGGAGTTCGAGACCAGACTGGCCAACGTGGTAAAATGCTGACTCTACTAAAAATACAAAAATTATCAGGGTGTGATGATGAGTGCCCATAATCCCAGCTACTTGGGTGGCTGAGGTAGGAGAATCGCTTGAACCCGTGAGGTGGAGGTTGCAGTGAGCCAAGATTGTGCCACTGCACTCCAGCCTGGGCGACAAAGTGAAACTCCGTCTCAAAAAGAAAGAAAAAGAAAAGAAAAATGTGTGATAAATGTTAAACACATTTATATGGTACTTCTTAGATTTTAACAAGCTGCCCCTGAGAATTGCAATACCAGCTCTAAGCATACCTGTTGCTCAAAAAGCAATTGACTCTTGTAGCAATTCATCCATGAGATGATTGTTCCACATCAATTTTTTAATCCAATTATTTGTCTTTCTTTTTGGGCATTTTAACAGCTTTTTTCAACTATAGTAGATATACACTAAACTACATTTATTTGAGGTATGCAGCTTGATGAGTTTTGATATATAAATATCCTTGTGATAGTTATGCCGTGATTGGAATCGTGAACATATTAATAATATTAATATAAATAATATTAATTGCCCACTAAATGTTTTCTCATGCCTATTTTTAATCTCTCTCTCTTAGTTATCTCTTTGTTTGTATGTTTGAGATGGAGTCACTCTCTGTCGCCCAGGCTGGAGTACGGTGGCAAGATCTTGGCTCACTGCAACCTCCGCCTCCAAGGTTCAAGCTATTCTCCTGCCTCAGCCTCCTGAGTAGCTGGGTTAGAGGTGTACACTGCCATGCCCACGTAGTTTTTGTATTTTTAGTAGAGATAGGGTTGCCCCATGTTGTCCAGGCTAGTCTCAAACTCCTGACCTCAAGTGATCTGCCCACCTCGGCCACCCAAAATGTTGGGATTACAAGCATGAGCCACCGTGCCCAGCCTGTTCCTGTCTTCCTCCCCTTGCCCACACACAACCACTGGTCTGGTTTCTGTCAGCGTAGGTTAGTTTTTATTTTCTAGAGTTTTATGCAGATGGAATCATACAGTGAATACTCTTTTAGGGAGGTGGTTGGCTTCTTTCACTCAGCACAATTATTTTGAGATTCATCCATTTCGTTGCATCTATTAGTTGCTCATTCCTTTTTATTTCTGAGTAGTATTCCATTGTGGGGATACAGTACATTTTGTTTATTCACTCACCTGTCCATGGACATTTTGGTGGCTTCTAGTTTTGGGCTGTTAAGCTGGATGAACATATATATATATGTGCAGCTTTGGGATGAGGTGTCTGACATGAGCCACATACTTGGGTTGGATGTACTAGTCTTTCGGTGGACGTACGCTGTCTTTTCTTTTGGTAAACACTTAGGAGTAGCATGGCTGGGTCATACTTTTTAACATTTTAAGAAACTACCAAACTGTCTTCCAAAGTAAACGTGCCATTTTCTATTCCTACCAGCAATGTATAAGAGTTCCAGTTGCTCAACATCTTTGGCAAACTTGCAAATATAAAAGGAATTTTGAATTTTGTGTTTATATGTATGTAAATGTATAATGTAGTATAAATATGTAGTATATAATTTTGTGTTATGGATTTGTTTGTATGTATATGTATATATACAGTAATGTATCACTTAACAACAGGGATAAGATCTGAGAAATAGATCATTAGGGGATTGCATCATTGTGCAAATATCATAGAATGTACTTACACCAACCTAAATGGCATTGCTTACTAGACGCCTAGGCTGTAGCCTATTTTTCTAGGCTACAAACCTGTACAGCATATTATTGTACTGAATACAGCAGATAACTATAACACAATGGTGTATTCATGTATCTCAACATAGAAAAGGTACAGTAAAAATATGGTATAAGAGGTAAAAAGTGAGTAAGGTACTTCCCATGAATGGAGCTTGCACGACTGAAGTTGCCCTGGGTGAGTCAGTGAGTGAGTGGGGAGAGCCTGTGAGGGCCTTGGACATTACTGCACACTGCTGTAGACCTTAGAAACACTGCACAGTTAGACCGTATTAAATTTGTACAAAATGTTTTTCTTTCTTCAATAACAAATTAACCTTAACTTACTATACATTTTCTACTGTATAAACTTTTTGATTCTTTTGCAATAGCAGCTTAAAACACATTGCATAGCTAACAAAACATGTTCTTTCTTTATATCCTTATTCTATAAGCTTTTTAATATTTTTAAACTTAAAACAATTTTAACTTTTTGAACTCTTTATTAAAAACTAAGACACAAACACATGCATTAGCCTAGGCCTACTCATGGTCAGGATCCTCAATATCACTGTCTTCCATCTCCACATCTCATCCCACTGGAAGGTCTTCGGGGGCTGTAACACTCATGGAGCTGTCATCTCCTGGGATAACAACGTCTTCTTCTGCAATCTTCCTGAAGGACTTGCCTGAGGCTATTTTACAGTTAACTTTTTTTAATAAGTAGAAGGACTGCACTCTAAAATAACCATCAAAAGTATACTAAATACATAAACCAGTAACATAATCATTTATTATCATTATCAAATATTATGTACCATACATAATTGTATGTGCTGGACTTTTACACCACCGGTCAGGCAGGTTTGTAGACACCAGCATCAACACAATCATGTATTTTATTGTGCTATGATGTTATGACAACTATGAACTCACTAGGTGGCAGGAATTTTTCAGCTCGTTATAATCTTATGGGTCCCTTGTTATATATGTGGCTCATTGTTGACCAAAATGTTGTGGGGCACATGAATGTATATGTATTTGAATATATATGTGTACCTAAGCATATATTAATATATGTATATATGAATAGACCATTTAGGTACAAGTACATGCTCTAGTCAATGCTTATTTTCGTTTCCTCTGAGAGTCTGTATTTGAATTCAAGAAAGTGGAGTGTCTGGGCCCAGCCCCACTGCAGGATTCTACCTGCTCAGGGAGACATCGGAGGCGTGCAGGCAATACTGTTTAGATGTTGACTACCTCTGGAAGAGTGGGTCTGGGGAGAGGCAAAGGGGAGTGTCTTTTATACTTGCTGCACACTTACAAAGGAAAAAGAAAAGTATCCTCTCCTGCGCTGACTTGGTCTCCCTTACTCTCTCTCAATGGGGAACAGGAACTTCTCCTGGCGGCCGCCTATGTTTTGGATGCCCAGTACAACAGAAATGTTCCATTTGAAACATCACCTCAGGCCATCAGGTAACTAACATGTTACAATACCATGTAGAACCACCTATCCTTCAGCACTTGATACTCTTGAAGTTGAACCCAAACTGAAGGCATTGTTTACACAGATATTTTGAGAAGTATATAGGGTGCAGCACATAGATTTCGACATAATCTAATACTTTCTTTTTGAGGCAGGGTCTTGCTTTGTTGCCTGGGCTAAAGTTTAGTGGTGTGATCATAGCTCACTGCAGCCTTGAACTACTGGGCTCAAGTGATCCTTCCACCACAACCTGGGATTACATATGTGAGCCACCATGCCTGGCTGAATACTTTTTTGAGTTATAAGAGCATGGCCTGACACTTAGGGAAACATTCAATAAACAGATTAAGATCAGATAGATGAGTAAGTGAGCAATACCCAGGATAGAAGCTAGGGCACTCAAGGGAAGAACATGCCATTGTCTTTTCCTTTGATTGTCGTCCTCTTAGAGTTACCTCAAGTTTTTTTCTTTTTCCTGTCCATTGTCTGCTGATGCAATCCATGTGTCTGCTGTTCTCATGGGAATTCAGCTTTTACTCTATCACCCGTACAGGTCTCAGCCTATCACTAGGGCTCAGCATCAGGGCCTCCCAAGGCAGCTGATGCCTTATCCCCGGAGGTTGCCAAGCATATTTGGGGTGCCATCCCCACTTAGGGAGAGACTAGCATGACCTCTTGCCAGATCTCTTCTGAGTCTGTCATGTTAAGATGGGCTGATGTACATTTTAAAATCAGGTTAGGCCACCATGCCACATCAGAATAGTCCACTTTAACTAAGAGTTTAATCTGTGTCCATCACTGTTCAAAGTCCTCTGAGAGTATTCCCTTATCACTATCACAACAACCCCATGGGGAAGGTATAATCTTAGCTGAGACTGTTAAGAAAATGTGCTTTGAGATATGATCATATTCCTGATTTTTCTGTGTTAGTGTTTGTAGTATATGATCATTAAATACTGCCTCCTGCTTTCTAGAATTTGAAGGAAATATGACTAAGACATAACTGTCTTATTTTATCCACCATTAGTTCTTTAAAGAGATGTTTGGGTGCTGTGTAGCTCCTGTTCCTTGTTTATAACCACCTTTGTCTTTTTCCTCTGCAGACTTTACTATTTTTATAACCACTGGACGACACAGGTTGCCACATATTTCTTCATTTGTGTAGACCTCGCTCTAGCCCTGTTTGAAGAGCCTGCGTTGTTTCCTCTGCCGTTCTTGGTAAGCATGCCACAGCGGATGGCTAGCCAGATTCGGTCATAGATGAGTTGGGCCTTGTGCCTCTTCCTTTTTTTCCTCAAATTTTAACAAATATGAATTAGATGTTATTTTCTTTCTGGGAGTTAGAGGAGTTCTGTCTACTCACCAAGCAGATGCTTCCTTCATAAGGCATTTTAAGTGCAATGGGACATTTTGGTCTTCTGTGTGAACACACACAAAATCAGAGATGGTTTAATGATGTTTTCAAAGCCAAAATACTTAGTGCTAAGCAGATGATGTTCTCATATAGTATAATATGCAATTTGTACATACCACTTTTCAGCTTTTTTCATAGTCATATCATTAGAGTATTTATTGGTGCTTAGGAGCTGATCACATTTGATTTTGAGTAATGTATCAAATTCACCAGCCAATCCAGAGAGGTCTAAATAGTAGACCCATGTTGATTTCCGATTCGTCATTACTCTCACCTCTGTCTTAATAGCTATCATTTGCTCCCTGCTTGCTATCTGCTGGGTGCTCTCAGTGCTTTCTCTGTATTCTCCTTAAGCCTTACAGGAACTCCATGAGATGTGCCTGCTGTTATCATACTCATTTAACAGACAAGAAAGCTGAGCCTCGAAAGATTGTGTAACTTGTCCAAGGTCTCTAGGCAACAAAGACAGAACTAGGCTTCAAGCCTAAGCCTGTCTGATTTCAAAGCTTTTGCTTTTTAACAACCACACAGACCCTTTTTTATTCTTCCTTGTTTCAGTTATCAGTTCCACAAACGTATTTACAAACCACCCTAAAACTCAAACGCTTAAAACAAGGATCAGGAAGCCATAGACTGTGGGCCAAATTCAGCTGCTGCTTATTTTTGTACAGCCTATGAGCTAAGAATGTTGCTATAAATGGAATGTTTGTGTCTTCCCAAAAATCATATTTTGAAACCTAGCCCCCAGTGTGGAGGTATTTGGAGGTGATCATGGGGGTAGAGCCCATCTCATGAATGGTATTAGTCCCCTCATAGAAGATGCTTCAAGGAGCTCCCTTGGCCTTCTGCCATGTGAGAATGCCACAAAAAGATGGCTGTCTGTGAACCAGAAAGTGGGCCCTCGTCAGACACCAAATTTGCCAGTGCTTTGATCTTGGACTTCCCAGGCTCCAGAACTGTGAGAAATAAATTTCTGTTGTTATGAGCCACCCAGCCTATGGTATTCTGTTATAGCAGCCTGATCAGACTAAGACAAATGGTTTTTACATTTTAAAAGGACTTGGAAATAAAAGACACAGAAGAATAATATTTTGTGACACATGGAAATGATATGAAATTCAAATTTTGCTGTCTGCAAATAATGTTTTATTGGAACATAGCCACACTTATTCATTTATGTGTTGTCTCTGGCTGCTTTGGAGCTACATCAACAGAGTTTAGTGGTTGTGACAGAGACTGTAAGACTTGCAAAGCCTCACGTATTTACTTTAATGGAGAGTTCACTGACCACTAGCTTTAGAGAACAGCAGCCTTTTATTATCTCCCATGACTCTGTGGGAGATTGGCTTGGGTGGTGGGGCTGGGGTGTAGATGTCTGGAAGCTCTTAGATCTCTGGAGGCTAGAACATCCAAGGTGGCTCTCTCATGTGGCTGTCAGGTGCTGCTGGCTGTAGCTGTGGCCCCAGGTTCCCAGGCTCTCTTCTATGTGGCTGCTCCATGTGGCTTAGGCTTCTCCCAGTGGGTGGCTGGGTCCAGAAAGAAGAATCCCAGTGTGCTGCACCATCACACCTCTGCTTGCATCACACCTGCTGATGTCCTGTTGTCCAGTGCCAATCACATGCCGAAACTCTGAGTTAACATGGGAGGGCACTGCAAAGGGGGTGAAAACTGGAAGTATGGCTCACTGGGGCTGCCAAAGTGATAGCCACCAACTTTCTTACAATAAAGATCCTCCAATTAATGAATTCTCTGGATAGAAGACATTTATTCCAATAACTGTCAACACAAACACAAAGTCTGAAGAAGCAGAACTGTGCATTCACAAACCTGGACAGAGTCCACTCCGGCCAAAGCGGGAATCCCACGGCGTGGTCTTCTCAGCCATTTGCCTCTTTTCCTGAATCCTCACTCCCTGTCTGTTATTGGTCATGTATAGCTTTGGGTTGTGTCCCCTGCTGCTTTCAGGCCCAGAGCCAACCCCTTCCTCCCTGTCTCTGGCTCTCACTCAAGACCTTTCCCTCTTTTTAGCTAGAGTTAAGTTGTCCTTTTCTCCCTCTTCCTATCTTCCACCCATCTCTCCCTATTGATGGAGGAACGTGCCCTTGTTAGGGAGCTGTTGCTGCATCTCAACAGCCTCAGGCAAACCCTGCACTGCAGTGACCAGCTGCAAGGCTAGCAGGTGCAGGAGCCTGGAGTTGGCTGCCATAATCTACAGAGGGAGACCCATCAGGACTTCAGTCTTGATCTCAGTGGGCTCCATTCTCATCTCTAACCAGCCTCATATAGGCAGCAGGACTGCAGTGGCGGTGATGTTTACAGAAGGACGCATTATTCCCACATCTTTGGGAAATTACCTTACTGTTAGAGAAATGGGACTTTTAGGTGTCTGGAATTTGAACGTGGGGAATTTGAGAGCATAGATGATGCCTGCCTCTGACCTCCCCCTTTTCTGGGGAAATATGTTCTTGGTCCTCAGCTTGCTGGTGCAGCTCCTCCCAGGGATCCCTGCCAGTATGGGTCATGGAATTTGCGACTCAGTGGCAGGTTTCCTTTTTGGAGGAAGAAACGATTGTAACTGGCAGAAAATTTTGCTGCAATTTTCAGTAAAATTAAGGGACATGGCAAATTCTCAGAGGGTGCCGAGCAGGAAAGGTAGGGTAGTGGCGGGGGCTGGGGGTGGTACGAGATAACTAAAGCTGAGCCTCCCATGGCAAGTCCTCGTGCTCAGTGTCTGTTTTCTCCTTGCAGGCCACTTCAATAGCAGAAATACTCTGCCTGACTGCATTCTTTGGGAGACTGATACATTTTGCAAAAATCACTCCTCAAATGGTTTTCTGGAAGGATACAAAAAACATCTGCATCATGGTAACCATAGTGGTGAGTGTTCATTGTAGTACCTGTAAGAGTTTATGACTGGAGGCAGGAGCCATGAAGAAAAAAGACTCAATAGATTTGCCTTTGATAAGACAACACTTCACAACTGCAAGCCAACCACAGACTGAAGAACAAATATGGCAAAATGTGGCAGTGCAGACATCTCAGCGTGTCAAGAGCACTTCCAATTAAAGGAAAAAAAAGATATCCCAGTAGATACTTTTGCTGAAGATAAGTGAAAGCAACTTAAAGAAAAAAACACATAAAATGACTGCTAGAAAAGATATTTTACTTCACTAATTAAAAATTGTAGAATAAAACGGCAAAATGCCACGTGTTTGCCTATAAATCAGTGTTAGCAAGATGGAAAACAAACTTTTTTTTGTAATTTCAATTTTCATTTTAGATTCAGATGGTACATGTACATATTTGTTATATAGGTATATTTTGTGATGGTGAGATTGGGGTATGATTGATCCCATCACCCAGGTAGTGAGCACAGAACCCAGCAGGTAGTTTTTCAACCCTTTTCCTCCCTCTGTCCCCCTACCCCTCCAGGAGTCCCCAGTTGCCATCTTTGTGTTCATGAGTACCCAATGTTTAGCTCCCACTTATGAGTGACAATATGCAGTATTTGGTTTTCTGTTCCTCTATTAATTCACTTAGGATGATGGCCTCCGGCTGCATCCATATTACTGCAAAGGACATAATTTCATTCTTTTTAAATGACTGCATAGTATTCCATGCTGTATATGTACCACATTTTCTATGCCCAACCCACCATTGATGAGCACCTAGGTTGATTCCATGTCTTTGCCATGAAACAAATGTTCTTATACCATACTGGAGAGAGGAATAAAGCTATATTTCTGAAAGGCTGTTTGGTAGTTCCTTTCAAAAGCCTTGAAGGTGAATATACTTGCACCCTCGACTCCCATTCCTGGGAATTTATCTGTAAGAAAGAAAGATGCATTCCAAGATTTAGCCACAACATTGATGGTGACTGACTGCTTATAATATTGACAAATTGGAAACAATCTTATTTCCTGACAAAATACACCAGAAATATGTTGTAAGTAGAATGTGATATATTCATGCATCCTCCTGGGCTCTCCTCTCACTCCTTTGCCCCATCTGTTACTTGAAAGGCCCTGGGAATGAGACCTGCCTTTTTAGCCTGGCATGTAAAGCCACCTTCCATAGGTCCTTGTCACTTTCTGCCGCTTCCCTCTGCCCCTACTCCCAGGACCCTCTGCTTCCCAAACATGTCAACCCAGTATTTCCTCAAGAGTCCTTTTATTGTATTTTCTTGTCTAGCTCTTGACCTTCCTGATTTTTTCTTCTTTTTAAAGCTCTGCTGTGCTGTAGGTTACATCAAAGAGTGCCTCCTCCATGAAGCCCCTCACATATCTTAATTCTTGGTGATCCACCTGTCCTCACTCCCCTGGGACAGCCACACTGGTTCCCTCCAGTGCAGTGGTTGTGAACCAGCCTCATTTCTTGGCTGTCTCCCCACCTCATGCGGAGTGCCCTTTGAGGGGAAGGAGTTCACTAGATCCTCGATGCCTTACCACCATAGGGGCTGAATTCACATTTTTGGATGATAGTAGATTGTTCTTGTTTACTTATATTTTTCTAAAATACACTAGATTCTTCTTTTGCCTGTCTTCACATTAATCTCTTGCCCATAAACCTGACATTAATAAAGATTAATAAGGGTTTTCTATAGTCTAGATGTCCTCATCTCTATTACTAGGCTACACTTCCTTTCTTTTACACTTCAAATTGAAGAAAAGGTCAATGGGGTGTAGTGGGGAAGGATCTTGCAGTGTGATTAATAGCAAGGACTCAGCCCTCAGCCCTCAGACTGCCTGGGTTCCAGTCCCAGCTCTGCCCTCGGCTAGCTGTGTGACCAGGAGCTATGTGCTTACCCTATTTGTGTCTCAAGCTCCTCCTCCTCCCGGAATAGTGCCCACCTAATTGGTGTGGTGAGTCTAAAATAAAATAATCTACCAGAGGTGCTTGTTATACTACATGGAACATGGTAAAATGTCAAACATCAGCTATTATTAATATCATCTTACAAAAGTAGAACTATGCTGTCTATGAAACTTGCTTTTTCACATAACATTGTGCCTCTCCTGGGTCGGTAAACATGCGTCCACTGTCCTTGGACAGTGTAGTACTGACATCTCTGTCCTGTGTCTCTCACAGCTGACCTTGATCGATCTGATTATCTATGGGTCCCTGGAATCTATTAACGTCCGCAGCGTCAGGTGGTCAAGGGCCTTAAGACCAGTCTTTCTAATTAACTTCCCTGAAAGTCGTCAGGTAAGCATATGATTTAGGATACGTGATGGTTTGATTTTGCAGAAAGTAAATTGGTTTCTTGTAAATAAAATAACATTTTGTCACCATAGATCCGAAGGGCTTTCCGAAGCCTCCGGAACACTCTGCCTGATATCCTCTACGTCTTTCTCTTGTTCATGTTCAGTGTGCTGATGTTCTCGCTGATGGCCTTGAAGCTTTTTGGGGATCGGTGAGCACACTTCTCTGGAAGTTTCTGCCTGGGAATTCTCCCATATTTAGGTTGAGTCTGTTGGTCGACAATCTGTCACCAAACGTAATCTTCCATGTTCAAACACTGCAGAGTGCTCTTGAAAGGGGAAAAGTGTCTCAGAAACCACAGCTTAATTTATGTGTGTGGTTTTTACTTTGTGTTTTTGGTTCCTCTTTAGGGGTCTGAAAACAGCAGAGGGATTGCCTTACTTTGAGAACATTCTGGAGATAGCATTTGAGCTCTACGTGCTGGTCACTACAGCGAACAGTCCTGACATCATGTACGTGCATCCTCGATCCATGTTCGTAAGCATCTGTTTCCAAAACAGAATTCGCATGATTCAAAGCAGCTGTCTCCTGACTCTAGCAGAGCTGAGAGAGAAGAAAGAATAATTTTTCTGTTTAGTCCCATTCACTGTAAATGTTTTGAAGAATATAAAATTTTACACCACTAATAGCCTATCCTCTCTACTTAAAACTAAATTTAAATGAATTCTTTCAAAATAGGAACAGGAGACATCTCTTGAGATACAGTTCTTAATATTTGAGCCCATATTCTATTCTGGGATCCTCTTTAAGTCTTGAGTTTAAAGACTTGAGCCATCTTTGTAAAGGATTCAAGGCTGGTTCTCCTAAGCATTGATGCAGTGTTTTGGCTACATCTAACGGGAAACAAATGTAAACATCAGTAATTGCTGCCTTCCTTGCAAAATGCCAATTCTCCACACATGTGAAAGTTACTTAGGAGAAAAACTTCATGGTTTTTTCTAATGTCTTCTTCTTATGGATTTACCTCATGTATATGGGTAAAGTTATTAAGGGGTGCCGCACAGAGTAGCCAGCTCTCCAGCTCTAGAGAGTGGGCAACTGTCTAGTGAGAGAGCCTCACTGCAAATGTCAGGCCACATCTGCTCCCATAGTGACCTCAGAGGGGCAGGGTTTCTGTCGTCTTCTGATGCATAGTATCATCAGTTCAACTTGTTCTTGATTGTTCCTCGTGCTTAGGCCTGGCCCTGGCCCCACTTACATCCTCTCGGGTCTTTTCCTCAGACCCCTGGCTGACAGCCTAGCCAGAACCTTGTGATGTCCCCTCCTGCAGGAAATCCAGTTTCCATTAAAGGTAGAGTGAGCACCTGTCACAACTTGCCCTGCCATGATTATCACTGGGCACTTTTCCCGTATCGTCCCTGGGTGGTTAGAGAATGATCTGGCCCCAGCCAAGGCAGTTGGGTGTCCCACAGAGCCTTGACTTTGCCCTGCACAGCCCTCTTCCCAGCCACACTTCTGATCCTTTTTAATTCCTAGCAAGTCACCGTCCTTTCTAGGCCACACTTTTCTCATTGTAAAGGAAGAAAACTGAATTGGGAGATCATTAAGGTCCTACCACTGTGAAGATTGGTGCCTCTGTAGGGTGCTAAGAATTTCAGAAAGGCAGGTGTGAAGCAAGCTGTTCAGCATTAGGGATGGTGATGGCTTTGCGGCCCCCATCGCACCCTATAGGGGAGAGAGAGTGTTAGAGGGGCTTTCTGGTGCCTTGTGCACATGGACTGTGCATGTGAGACGTTGCCTAAGGTCAGCCTTACATGCATTGTGGAACTAGGGTATGGAAAACCATGAAACATGATTATTTTCTTCTAGGATGCCTGCCTATGACTTCAACTGGTGGTATTCTTTGTACTTTATAATCTACATTATCATCAATACCTACATCTTCATGTCTGTCTTTCTGGCCGTGGTGTACAACAACTATAGGAAGCACTTAAAGGTAACAGGCGTGAGCTGAGGGCTGGGGTGGGTGTGTGGGTGTGGGTGGGTGCAGTGACTGGGAGGCCAGTGAATGCATTTGTTAAATATTTGAAAGTGTCCTTGATCCATTTACTTTGGTGAACCCAAAAACTTGATGCCTTGCTTCCTTCTGCTGAGTGGGGTGGCTCTTCCATCTTCGTGATGGTTGTGACTGTGTCTCAGGAGATCCACAGCACAGAGGACCTGGCCTAGGCACTGGCCCCTTCATGGGGAATGTTGGGTGCTACTTTGCTTCTTGCTCTTAATGCATCAAATAGCTCATGGCTCCTAGATACATTCTGAGTGAGATTTGGGGTGAGGATATTCTCTAAGCTTCCAGCTCCTTTCTCCCTTCAAACAGAAGAAACTTCTTAAAGCCACAGTTCCTGCCCTGATTCCTGCCTGCTTGACTGTCTGGAGAATTCCTGGAAACGTTGAGTGGGTGCTTGGGGTAGAAGGAGGTTTGATTTGCACCCAGGAATCCCCCCAGGGCACCTTGGCCATCTCATCCACCCTCCATCCACTGCCACTCACCAGCACAGACCTTTGGGTGTCTGTTTCCTTTATTGTAAAACATTGTAAAGAGAAGTCTTTCTTCCGAGGGTGATTTTCCTTAAGGAAAAACAAACCTTAGGGCTTTTGGCCTTCTGGTTCTGTTTTGAATGTTTCCTTGCTAATGGAGTTTCCCCTTGGGGTCAAGCAAGAAGTCAGGCAAACTTCAGTGCAGTTCAAGAGAAGGGGATGGCGGGGCAAGTCTGAGATTGGGTCAGTCTGGCCTTTGAAGCTGTCTGGCTCTATCCAGGTCCCAAGGAGTCTCTGTGCAGGAGGAACCTCAGCTCCTCCTCACCCCAAAGCCAGGCCTCCTCTGACCAGTTCCTCTCTCTGGCAGGAGAGGCCATTCCAGAGAGTCTGGTGTGCCTCTCTTCTCCTTCACTGGGAACACAACTGTTACTATGCCCCTCCCAAACCCAAGGAACACCCCTTGGAAATTTTCTGCAACATGCCTCAGTCAGCAAACATATTTTAGACATGCTGTATGCACTGGACACCACGCAAGGTCCTGAGGAACCACGATGGTGAGGACCCAGCCCTTCCCTTTAGGAATTTACAGTTTAGCTATGTCATCAATGAAGCCATGACAGTGGGCAAGAGACTAACAGGAGCAGTGGAGATGGGCATGGTAGCTGGACAGCCCTGAGGAGGGCTGCAGAGCCTCCCCCCTTCCACAGGATTCCCTGTGGCCAGGCCAGATGGCAGCTCCAGGCAGGCCCTTCTGGCCCCAAACCACATCTGGCCTAGTTTCACTTCCCTGAGTTTTCTCCTCTTCATCCTCTTTCTTGTTAGACTGCATGGTGTATCTCTCTCCACCTTCTAGCTGAGTCTCTCTCTCTCTCCTCTCAACAGCACAACCGATTTCCTTCCTTTCTGGAATCTCCCCTCCTTCTGGGCAGGGTGGAGCTGGGAACTGGCTGCCTCCTGCCACTCTATTTCTCACTGCACAGACTTTCCTTCCCAGGCTCCCTCATTTCAGCTTGGTAAGATGAGTTCTGCTGATGCAGAGTGGGGTTAGCTAAATACTCCTCAAGCTGGGAGGTGTCATTTACCTTGTGTATCAGCCCACCTATCAGCGATATCTCTTTGGCTTTTTGAATACCTTAAAATATTGGATTAAGAAAGTGATGCCCTCTTGAATCTTTCTCTTAAAAACACACAATTCTGTTTTTTAAGAATGAAATTCACAAACTGGCATACCTGAAACGTCACAAAATGATAGCAGCATTCAATGTTCTGAAAGTCAAGGTGGGCACCGAGTTTGTGGTTGAAGAGGCCCAGTGGAGGCGGCTGGCACAGGTGGTGGCACCAGACATGAGCAGCGCCCACCTGGAGCTTCTCCTGAGGATCTCCGACGAGGGACAGAAGGGGCACGTGGGTAAGAAGCCTTCGCCTCTGACTGTCCTCTTCCCTGTGTGCTCTGAAACTGGGCTTCACAAAATGATGGGTAAAGCAATAGCACTGTTTTAAAATGTATTTAGCTTAGCACATAAAAATGTGCACCTGCTGGCAAGAATGCCGTGGAGTTAACAACTTCAGGCTGTGCTCTGACTGCCCTGTGACAGTCATTTAATAGGAAATTTTGATAGCATTAAAAATGACCGTGAAGGTGAGGTAGCAATGCGGGAAAGGTGAGATGTTAATATGCCCCAACTGCAGAGCACTCCCATTTCACCAGTTTTAAGAAAGTCGAGATCGGAACACACCCAAATGGAGTGGCAGGTTTGATAGGATGGCGAGATTATAAGCAGCTGTTCACTTAACGGAGACAAGGACTCTCAAACTAGTCCCACAGAGCTGTGGGCCTTATTACGTCTCCATGCATGTGTGTGAAGATGGCAAAGATTCTCTGGGACTTACTTGAATCTGGTGTTCAGAAGAAAAGAGACATGCACAGCAAGACACTATTCCATGGGCGGTGCCAGCATCTTCCAGTAAGAGCTATGGATCCAGGATGGAAGAAGACCTTTTTTAAAAATATATTTTTAAATTATTTCAAAATATTGTTTGTGGATACATAGTAGGTGTATATAATTATGGGGTACATGAGATGTTTTGATACAGGCATGCAATGTGAAATAAGTGCATCATGGAGAATGGGGTACCCATCCCCTCAAGCATTTATCCTTCGAGTTACAAACAATCCAGTTATATTCTTTAAGTTATTTTAAAATATACAATTAAGCTATTATTGACTATAGTCACCCTGTTGAGCTATCAAATAGTACGTCTTAGTCATTCTCTCTATTCTCTTTGTACCTATGGAAGAAGGTCTTTGCAGGAGCCCAAGCAGCATCTCCTCAGCCACATGGTTCAATGTCACAGTGCAGAGTGTCTGCTCAGATGGTCAGGCTTCTCAGACCCTGAGCAGATTCCTTTGTGCCGCCCGCTGCTAGGGACAGGCAGTGACTCCTGCTAGGGACAGCTGCCATGGAGTGTGTTATTGCTCTACTGATGGCAGGGAAGGGAGAGGAAGGGCGCCTCATCAGGCAACCCTGGAGCACAGCACTTTTCAAACTGTGTGCTGGAGCTTTTTTATTTCCAATCTGTCATTGACAGAGACTTTAATAAAATACAATAAGTCGGTAACACATACACACGACACACAAAATGCAAGTCTCGGGTTTTCATGATTAGATCCAGCAGGCATGAAATTATCCTGTCAATTGCTCTACAAGGTCCTAAATTTTAGTACTTATGTCACGGAGGGTGGGGAGCACAAGGATTGACCAGCAGCATTCCAGCAGTGACCCTTTGGGGAGCACTTGCTCTAGGACATCAGAGAAGGCAAGTGCCCCCTGAGACACACAACTCCCCACGGTTACCCTGACCTCCAGTTGCTAGTTCATGATTGGAGTCATCAAGGTAGCCGGGTCCTCAGCCCTTAGCCCTGCTTAGTTTTGTTACCTGAGTTGTGGTCCTATTTGTTAATTCAGTGAGAACAAAATTCATCGAGTTTGAATAAAGGAATCTACCAGAGTCATAGATTTTATTGAAGCTCCATAAATGTGGTAAGAAAAAAGTCCAGTGAGACGATGGTTTAACCCATTTCTCTAGTACCTTACCTTCTAAAAAATAGCAGTGTCCGTTTAAATATTATTAGCAGGCAAACATGTTTTTAAGAAAGACAGGCTGGGTGTGGTGGCTCACGCCTGTAATCTTAGGACTTTGAGAGGCCTAGGTAGGAGGATCACCTGAGCCCAGGAGATCGAGACCAGTCTGGGCAACATGGTCTATCTCTACAAAAAATACGAAGCTGCTGGGCGTGGTGTCACGTACCTGTACTCTCAGCTACTCAGGAGGCTGCGATGGGGGAATCGATTGAGCCCAAGAGGTCAGCCTGGTGACAGAGGAAGATTCTATCTTAAAGAAAAAAGAAAAAAAGAAAGAAAGAAAGAGAAAGACAGCCAGTCAGATTGGTTGGCTTTGGTAAATCCTAGATTATATTTCACAGAACATAGTGATTTCTGCTGTCTGAATGCCCCAAGAGATTTCTTTGCTCAAGTAACATTTGCAAAGATAGCCTTAGTAACAGAAAGCTAAACGGAAAGACAGAATTATATGCTTCGCAATGGTTTCAACACTGTGCAGACAAGGAATAGCAATACACTTGTGAACGTTCCCAGTTTTCCCCTTGATCAGCAATTGTAAGGATTTGTAGTCACCAAGGATGGTACTGATAGTTCACCAACCCTGAGATTCTGATAGTACTGAAAGTGTTAAATCTAATGTTAACTGAGAAATACAAAACTTACAAGTACAGAAAGAGAAGGACTGAATAAAACTATTAACAGAGAATATGAGACAGATAATGTGGTATTTACAACAAGGGCTGGCAGACTACGGTCCACAGGCCCAATATGGTCTACTGCTCGTTTTGTAAATTGAGTTTTATTGGAATAGAGCCATGCTGGTTCCTTTACATGTAGTCTCTGGCCGCTTTCATGTATAATGGCAGAGTTGAGTAGTTGTGACAGAGACTGTGTGGCCTGCGAAGTTTTAAACATTTACTCTCAGGCCCTTTATAGAAAGAGTTACAAAGTAAAGTTGCAGATGGGTACAAATTATTTCTTAACACAAAATTACTATGGTTTTGAATTTCTTTCATCTTTCTTGCTCTACTGAATATTCTGGATTAAAAGATGTGACTCCAGTGACATCGGTGGGTTCCCCCTTGTTGATTGAGGTTGTTTAATGGTGAGGGTTTGGGCTGGATTCCTCGTCAGTGACCTCATCAGTTCACCCTGAATCCTGGTTATGGTTGTCACCTCAGCATCTCCATAAGCTCTGATGGTGGAGCTTCAGGTAGCCCAGGTCCCTGGATCCAGGTTATGCACTTCATCTAATTCCCCGAGGCTGCACTTCTCCCTGAATGGGCTTTAAACGTCTTTGGTCATTTAGTGTGTGGTTCAGAAGCCCTTGGAATTAGCTCAGCCTAGGAAGTAGGTAAATACTCTAAAGATCTGGAAACTTGACAGATGCTAAGATACCTAAGGATGTTTTTCATCCAGCTTGATGGATGCATGTGCTTTCATGTTCTTAGCGCTTAATGGCACTGAGGGAAACAGCTACACCAGTGTTTAATGTGTGCCACCTGTGGAACAGTGATTCTTTTTTGTTTACTTCTGAAAACTGAAGTGAAGACCTGGGTATCTGCCAGACATGCTCCACTTTCTAGATTTTTAAAACCCTGGCCCCAATCTTTCACTGTGGTCTCAGCAACACCTGATTTGCACCTGCAGTTTATTTCAGCAACTTCCTTCAGAGGTTCCAAAGCATTCAACTTAGTTTTCAAAGAAGCAGAAACACTCTGCACATTCTGATTTCAACCACTGATGTACTATTTAAGCTATACATAATTACCGGAAGTTCATGCATAAACAGTTGGGAAGCAGCCCAGTGACCCGACTGGTGAGAGAGAGGTACATGGGGTAGTGGAGCATAGCCTGTTGGCCCCGGGCATTCAGCAGGTGTGGAGAGAGCATCAGTTCATCAGTTGGCTGGGTCTAAGTCAGTCAAGAAAGCACCCATTGCGCTTTGGCCTGAAGTGGTGAGTGAGCTCACGTTGGAAGCTATGGGTTTGAGTGAATCCCTGAGAAAAGGGCAGGGAGAGAGGGTGTGCAGAATGGAAGGGAGGGGCTCAAATTCAAGGGTATGGATCGCACATACTTTGGAAACTACATGGAGAGAAAGGGAAAGTGGAGTTGAGGCTAGAATGGTAGATCAGGGCAGGCACTGAAAGCAGCGATGGTCCATAGGAAGAGAAACGCAGGGTGGAAGGCAGGGTGTGAGGTGTGGCTTCTGTAAATGAGCACAATCACTTTTGGCTACTTGGGATTGGCAGAGGGGTCTAAGAAAGGACAGGCAGGAAGGCGGGGGGATTGCAGGCTGGCAGTGCCGCTCACTGGCTCTGCCTCTCTCTGTGTCTGCCTCTTGCTGGCTCCTTGGCCTTGAGCCTTCACTCTTTAGGGCTTCAGATCTTTACCTGTGAAATGTGGATCCAAGAGTCTGTGCTGACTTGGCTTCACCCTTTGGACCTTCATGTTACAGTGGCAGTGGATATTGGGGTCATTTTTCCATTACAGATAAAATGAACTTTCTACGACTGGCTGACCTCCTCAACATCCAGGTGGTCACCATCAACATCAAGAGACATCCGCTGGAAGCCTGGATGCCGCGGGTGTACCAGTCATCTGCAAGCCTCTTGGTCCAGAAGATGGTTCGGCACAGGCAAGTGAGATGGGGGCAGTTTTCTCTCAAGCTGCTTTAAAAACAGAGGGATCTGCTATGCCAATTCTACAAAATGTGCTTTCTTTGAATTTAATGTTTCACAAAAGTGTGTGGTTTGGAAGCCTTGCATGTCGCTCAGCCTAGGAAGTAGGTAAATACTCCTTTTAGCTAACCATATCTTCTCTTTGTCAAAGCCCTACATGGAGAGTCTCTCTTCTGTCAAGACCACTGTTGAATTCCAACATTAATCTATCGATGTGCTTCACGTGGTGGAGGTTGGCTTGTCCATGTGTAGCCCAAAGTGTTCGGCCCTGGAGTAGAGGCATCACAGAGAACACTGGGCTAGTCCCTCCTCAGTCTTCCCAGAGCCATGCCCAGCTTACCCAGCATTCCCTGAGCCACTCTTCTGCCGGCCTTGGAGCTGAAAAGCTGAGTCGAGCCCAGCTGTCATATGTTTTTCACCCATTTTCCCTCTGAACTTGGTGAGGAAGATGAACATGCCAGTCTCCTGGAAGGCCTGTGTGTGTTAAGGGTAAAGAGATTTTCAGAAGCTGTCTTAGTTAAGGATGTTAAGTTTCCAGGGGCGAGTAGTAGGGGTGTGGCGATGTGCTGAACCCTAAACCTCTTCCCTGTTGCCTGATTCTGCCTAAGCTTTAATCGAATCCAGATGCTCTGTTCCCAAAAGGGCACCCTGGAAAACCATGGCTCTCTTGTCTCTCCTCACTCTGTCTTCATTTTCTTCTTGGAGAGAAGGCCTGCACCAGGGCCAGCAGGAGGCAGATGCATGTGAGGGCCCAGCCCCACTGGAAACTTCCATAGATGAGGAGTGTGTGTCGTGCCAGGGAACAGAATAGCCCCCGTGAACAGCCTCATGTTCCTCTCACTGAAATGCAGCATGACATGATCTCTCTCTTCTTGTTTTTTTTTTTTTTTTATTTCTTTCTCATGCCAGGACTTTTGTCTGGGTTTTTGATGTCATCATTCTAATAAATGCCATATTCATTGCTCTGGATGAGAAAAAACCCCTCATTTCCTATGCAGAATGGCTATTCCTCTCTCTCTACATCATTGAGATCCTCCTGAAGCTGTACACGTATGAGCCCAGAGCCTATTTCGAAAGGAAGCAGTTCTGGAACTGGTGAGATTGTGTTCTGGGGAGGGGAGAGGTGGCGTGAGGGTGAAAGGGTATTTCCTGCCACATTTTTGGAAATATGGCTGCCCTTCACCAAGCTCCATCTGCCCAGTTTGGAGGCATCTTATAAGATCCTGAACCTCTGGTTCAATAAAAAGTGTTATTCATGATGTCAGTTTGAACTGACTTTAGCTAAAATTAGAATCACAGATCATGGCATCTTGAATTTGGAAAGGATCTTCTAAAAAAAGGAAAGCTAGGGAAAATGTGCACATATACCCCATGGAATACTATGCAGCCATAAAAAACAATGAGTTCGTGTCCTTGTAGGGACATAGATGAATCTGGAAACCATCATTCTCAGCAAACTGACACAAGAACAGAAAATCAAACACCACATGTTCTCACTCATAGGTGGGTGTTGAACAATGAGAACACATGGACACAGTGAAGGGAGCATCACACACT
>CAUYLG010054267.1:0-17641 GCA_963573385.1 Cacajao melanocephalus
TATTTCTCCTTCACTTATGAAGCTTAGTTTGGCTGGATATGAAATTCTGGGTTGAAAGTTCTTTTCTTTAAGGATGTTAAATATTGGACCCCAGTCTCTTCTGGCTTGTAAGGTTTCTGCCGAGAGATCTGCTGTGAGTCTAATGGGATTCCCTTTGTGGGTAACCCAACCCTTCTCTCTGGCTGCCCTTAGCATTTTCTCCTTCATTTCAATTTTTGTATTTTTTTAGTAGAGATGGGGTTTCAACATGTTGGCCAGGATGGTCTCCATCTTCTGACCTTGTGATCCACACACCTTGGCCTCCCAAAGTACAGGGATTACAGGCGTGAGCCACGGCGCCCAGCCAAGCTTATCTTTGGGGGAAATTGGTACTGATATCACTTTAACATGGTAACCCAAGAATAGATAGGGCACATGTTATAATGGAGAAAACGTTGTCATGTATAAAGGTGTCTTTACTGAATACTTCAGAGTAATAAAGGAAGGAAAATCCAGAGTGTAACTGTAAATCATTACTTTAGGTTATTTTCACTTTAGAACTATGGTGTCTTCATTTTAATAGTTGTAACTATTGTTGCTTGCATATAAGAGCCTCTTTGCATTAAAAAAAAAAAGAGGTTTCTCTATTTGAGCATATGCAGCCTTCAGTCTAATAAATTACAAAGAGGTGCCCCTTCTAGGCACATCAGTTTCCAAAACTTGCTATGCTTCTTTCTGCAGAATGAATCACACCTAAGCCAGAATGCATGGTTCTAGAGCATAATTTCATCTCCAATTCATGTTCACAACCTGGGCACTTTTGTGCAGGGTATGCATATTCTGTGGCCCTGCATTGAGGTTATCTGCCCAGGTTTCTTTCTAGCTCTCTTCTTGCCTTCACAAGGCATAGACCACCTTTAAATCCCCCTCCTCCCTGCTGAGATTGCTCTTAAGAGATTCCTCATCTCCTCAAAGAGAAAAGATAGACTGATTGTCTCTTCCCTGCTTTTATTTCAGGGGCTCACCTTCATAGTATCTGTTACGGTTTAAATGTTTGTCATGTCCAAAATTCATGTGGAAATGTAATTGCCATGGTTGTGGTATTGGCAGATGGGATCTTTAAGAGTTGTTTAAGTCATGAGAACTCTGTCCTTGTGAATGGACTAACACAAGAGTGGGTTTATTATCAAGATAAGGAGTTTGTCCCTTCTTGCTCCCTCCTTGTCCTTCCACTATGTTATGACACAGCAAGAAGGCACTTATAAGATGCTGTCCTCTCAATCTTGGACTTCACAGTCTCTAGAAACAAGAGCCAATGAATTTATATTTAGAATAAACTACCTAGCCTCAGGAATTCACATCTTAATTCCTCTCTTTGAGTAATAGCACCAGGAATGAGATCATTCTCCTGCTAAGACCATTTTCTATCCATATTAGAATAGAATTTAAGAACCTCCAACATCATGCAAGAATCTGCTAAGACTGTTTTCTATCCATATTAGAAGAGAATTTAATGATCTCCAACATCATGCAAGAGCTGCTGCATATGCCAATCTCAGTGGAGTTTGTATCCTATACCAGGTCTCAATGTCTTGAAGACAAATGTTGGTCCCCAATTCATAATTGTGTTTGCAAAAATACGTTGTTTAAAAGAATTCTGGAGACAGATGGTGGCGATGGTTGCCCAACAATATGAATGTTATTACCATCAGTATCTTTTTTAAGTACACTTCAAAATTTAACACAGTAAATTTTATGCCATATGCATTTTACAAGAAAAAATGAAAAACTCTTTTAAAAATAAAAAAATGTGTTGACCTATCAGGTAAGAAATATTTTAAAAATTTGCTTCACAGAGAAAGAAAATCATATAGATTAGAAAGTTACATCTACATAAAGTTTGTATCAGAAGGATGAGTATTAGAGAAGAAATATGCAGAGATAAAATATTTTATTTTTCCTATTTTTAATTGATCTAATAGATAACAGTTGGTTCAAAATCATAATAGCAACAATTTACTTGATGATCACTGTTCATGTATAAGTGAAATGAATGACAGCAATGATACACAAGTTGTGAGGCAGGAATTAGAGTTATTTTGTTAACATAAAGTTTTGCACTACCTGTGGAGCAGTGTAGTGTATTTGAGAGTAGACTTAGATTAGCTGTAACGGTGTATATTACAAACTTTAGGACACCTACTAAAATATGTTTGTTTAAGCAGACTAAATGTGCTAAGAAAGGAGAGAAAGTGTTGCAATATAAAATGGCCAGTGTTGCTCTCAGAAGGCAAAAAAAATAAAAGACAAAAATAAGAACAAAAAACAGGGCAAATAATAGAAAACAGTAATGAGCACAGTATAAATTAATGCAACTTTATCAATGAATTTCAATAGACCAAATACACAAATTAAAAGAGACTGTCACAGTAAATTTTTAAAATACTAAACTATATGTTGTCTACAAGAACCCTACTTTAAATATAAAGGCACATAGATTTAAAGTAAAGGGATGGAAAAAGATTTACCATGCTAACACTGATAAAAGAAATTAGGAGTATTAGCTACAGTACTATCAGAAAAAGCAGACTTCAGAGCAAGGAAAATTGTCAGGACTAAAAGAGGCATTAGAAGAGAAATAAAAACTCTTGATGTGTATGCAACCACCAACAGAGCATGAGGTAAATATGTGAGCCAAAAACTGAAAGAACTCCAGGAAAAACAGATTACTACACTATTACAGTGAGAGACTTCATATCTCTATTAGAAAAGGACAGATCAATCAGGCAGAAAATCAGTAAGGACTAGTTAAATTCAACAGCACCATCAATCAACTGATACCAAATAATTGACATGTGCAGGCTACTTGTCCCAATACCAGATTACTTTCTTCTCAAGCTCACATGGAACATTCACTGACATAGACCATAGTTAGGACAGTAAAATAAATTTAAAAGAAAAGAAATCATACAATGTCTGCTCTCAAACTACAGCAGAATTAAACAAAAAATCATTCACAGAAAGATAGCTGGAAAAACCCCAAAATATTTACAGATTAAATAATATGATTCTAAATAACTCATGGGTCAAGGAAGAAATCTCAATATTAGAAAAATACTTCGAAGTAAATAAAAAAGACCATTTATTAAAAGGTGTGGAATCAGTAAAAGCAGTGCTTAGGGGAAAATTTATAGCATTAAAGATAAATACGAGGAAAGAAGAAAAATCTAAAATCAATCATCTAAGTTTCCAACTTAGGAAACTAGAAAAAGAGCAAATTAAGTCTAAAGTAAGTAGAAAAGAAATAAATATTAAAGTGGAAATAAACAAAATTAAAATAAAATTATTAGGAAAAATATCAACAAAACAAAATCTAGTTTCTTTAAAAGATTAATAAAATCTATAAGCTTTTAGGTAAGCTAATTAAGAAAAGAGAGAGAAGAAATCAATTACTAATATCATAAATGAAAAGAGGGACATCAGTACAGATTTCATGGATAGCAAAGGATAACAAAGAAATACTATGAACTCTATGCCCACTAATTTAATAACCTACATAAAGTGAATCAATTTCTTGAAAGACATAATCTCCAGAAGTCACACAAGAAGAAATAATCAGACAAGCTGAATAGGCCTATATGTATTAAAGATATTGAATCAGTAATTAATAATCTTCCAAAACAGAAAACATTAAGATAAGATGGGTTCTCAATGAGTTCTCCCAAATACATAAGGAAGAAATTAAAATAATTTTCCATAATCTCTTTCCAAAAAGAGAGAATACTACCTAATACATTCTATGAGAGCAAGATTACCCTAATAACAAAACCAAAGACTGTACCAGAAATGAAAAATATAGACAAATACATAAATGTAGATGTAAACATCCTCAACAAAATATTAGCAAATCAAATTCAACAATTCCTATATACAAATAATTATATACCACAAAAAAGGGAGATTTGTTCCAGCTATGCAAGGCTAGTTCCACATTTTAAAATCTACTAATGTCATCTATCACATCTACAGACTAAAGATGAAAATCAAATGATAATATAAATTAATAAAGAAAACAAAATTGACAAAATCTAACAGTTATGATTTTCAAAAACCTCTCAGCAAATTAGGAATAGAGGCATGTTTCCTTAATTTAATAAGGATATGTATCAAAAACCTACAGTTAGCATCACAATTGTGAGAAACTAAAAGCTTTTCTACTAATATTAAGAACAAAGCAAGGATGTCAATTGTCACCATTCCTCTTCAATATCATCTTGGAACTCCTATCTAATGTAATAAAACAAGAAAAGGAAAGAAAATTATACAGATTAAAAACAAAGAAAGAAACCTACCTTTGTTCATAGATGACATGATTATCTATGTAAAAAATCCAAAAACTCTACCAAAAAACTCTTAGAGCTAAAAAGTCATTATAGCAAAGTTGCAGGATATTATGTTAGCACACAAAAGTCAATCACTTTTCTATATACTAGAAATGAACAAGCATATTTTGAAATTAAAAAGACAATACTATTTACATTAGTACCCACAAAAAATGAAATGCTTGGGTATAAATCTCAAAAAAATGTATAAAATCAGTATAAAATAACTATAAAATTCTAATAAAAGAAATAAAAGAACTAAGTAAATGAAGAGATAATTTTTTTCTCAATATTATCAACATACCAGTTATTCCCAACTTGATATAAATTGAATGCAATTCCAGTCAAAATTCCAGCAAGTTATTTTGAGCATGCTGACAATCTGATCCTAATGTTTACGTGGAAAGACAAAAGACTCAGAACAGTTAACTCAATATTGAAGGAGATGAACGAAGTCAAAAGACTAGCAATACTCACTTTCAACATCTACTGTAAATCTTAAGTAATCAAGACAATGTTTTACTGGTGAAAGAACAGACAAATACATCAATGGAACAGAATAAAAAGCCGAAAAGTAGATGCACATACATATAGTCAACTGATCTTTGACAAATAAGTAAAGGCAATACAATAAAGAAAAAATGGTCTTTTTAACAGATTGCACAAAAGCAAGTAGACATCTACTTTCAAAAGTGAATAAATTCAGAAATAAACCTTATGTATTTTATAAAAATTAACTCAAAATCTATCATAGACCCACATATAAAACACAATCTATATATAAAACTCTGAAAAGTAACACAGAAAAAAATCTAAATGTGCTTGAGTATGGTTATGACTGTTTTTTTAATTAACACATTCAACTCCAGCACTAAACAATATGAAATTCACATTGGCTGGCTTCCAATAAAAATTACCAGTATTCAAGGTAGCAGAAATATGTGACCAATAACCTGGAGAAAAATCAATGATAGAAAGAGATCTGAAAACAAGGGCTGCTAGAATTAGCAGACAAAAACCTTAAAAGAGGTTTTGCAAATACTATAAATACCAATGTGCCTTAACTTATGATGGCGTTACATCCCAAATAAACCCATTGTAATTTGAAAGTATAAGTCAAAATGCATTCAATGCATCTGAGCTACCAAACATTGTTTGGCCTAGCCTACTAGAAACACACTCAGAACACTCACATTAGCCTATAGTTGGGCAAAAGAACCTACCACAAAGCCAATACTATAATAAAATGTTGAATATCTCATGTAATTCATGTAATTTATTGATGTACTACTGAATTCATATCACTTTAATGTGATTGTGAAGTTGAAAAATCATAAGTTGAACCATCATAGTCAGGGACTACCTATGCATTCAAGGACATTAAAAAAAATAAACATAAAGAAGAAAGAAATTGAAGAGACAAAATGACCCAAATGAAAAATGAGGAAAAAAGCTGTCTAAATATAAACATGCACTGGAAAGGATTACAGCAAATTAGACACTGAGGAAGTAAAGATCATTGACACTGAAGACATGAAAATCGAAACTATTTAAAATGAAATACAAAATGAAAAAAGGAATTTTAAAAATAAGTAGTGTAATCAACTTTTAGGACAGTATCAAATGATCCAACAAAAGTATTATTGGAGAACAAAATGGGAAGGAAAAAAAATACTTGAGGAAATAATGAAAATTTTCTTATTTGATGAGAATGATACTTCCACTGAACAACAAAAAAAAATAACAAGCAGAATAAATATTAAGGCACATCAAGTCACATTACAATCTAAATACTGAAAAATGGTGTTTTAAAAACTTTCCGATAAAAAAGACATTACTTTAAGGAACTATGAAGGGTCTGAGATTTCATCCTTCTTGTAACCTAAGAAGTTATTTTTCCACAATTTCCTAGATGTTGAGAGAAGACACAAACTTCAGGTTTACAGACAAAGGATGTTCTTATCACACTGCAGGCAGCATGACCTCCCTGTTTACATTACTTCTCTTTGACCACAAGTCCCAAAGGATGACTCAAAAGTGAGTTCTGATAGATGTTGCACATACAGTAGTTTTTATGTCACAGCTGAGGAATCATAAGCTCAGGAAATTCCATCTTATAAGGAGGTTGCTAACAAATTTATCCCACTTTTATACCAAAGGGGAACATTATATTTATTATTTTATATAGCAAACAAATCTGCCTTCCACCCAAATAGATAATGTTTTTCAAATCTGCATTCCAAGATAGTTTGAAACAAAAACTGTTATATATGTGCAGAAATAGAAACACGAGAAACACAAGGAAAATTATCTCTCAACTACATCCTCCACCTCCCCACATTTCTCACTGTTTTGGCTTTTAGGGAATTTCCTCATACATATGCCACTCACAGAAATCAGTAGTTTACAGATTCAAAGAGCCCAAAGGATCTGAAACAGACAGATTAATGAATAAACAAGGAATACATATATACATACATACATTAAAAATCTGTATCCAGGAACGTAATAGTGAGACTGCCAAAAACCAAAGTCAAAGGCATAGTCTTAAAAGAATCCAGGAAATATAAAATCATGCAAAGAGTTTCCAAGTAACAGTTAATTTCTCAATCATAAGAATGGAGACCAGGAGGCAGTTGAATGATATCATCAATATTCTAAAAGACATATCTGACAAGTTTGTATTCCAAAATGGGAAAAAATAGTAATCAAGAATGTAAATGAAATACAAACAATTTTGGACAAAAGTGAGAGTTTTCAACCAGCAAAGAAGAAAATGATCCCAGGTAGAAGTTAGACAATATAGGAAAAAACAAAAATCCACATAAATATTAAACATATGGGTAAATCTAAATAAACATTAACTCATTGGTATGTTGAATTGTGTCCCCTCAAAACAGATATTGGAGAACTAACCCCGCAGTACCTCAAAATGTTACCTTATTTGGAAATAAGTCCTTGATCAATGTAATTAATTAAGATTAGGTAATACTGGGGGAGAGTTGGCCCCTAATCCATCATCACTGAAATTCTTACAGGAAAAGGGGAGACACAAAGAGATAGATTCACACATACAGAAGAAAGGCAGCTATGTGAAGATGGAGACAAATATTGGAGCCAAGAAATGCCTGGGGATACCAGAAGCTACAGGAGGCAAGAAAAGATTCTCCCATAGAGGCTTCAGAGAGAACATGGCCCAAACCACATCTTAATTTCAGATTTCTAGCCTCTGGAACTATGAAATAATAAATTTCTTTTGACTTAAGCCATCCAGTTTGTGGTACACATTGTTACAACAGCCCTAATAACTAATATACTTATTAAAGCAAATCCTAAGAACAGTGCCTTGTAGTGTTAACAATGGCATAAAAATTGAAAGAGGAGGGGGTGAATAGACTTACACAACTATGTATTTCTTATTATCCAGGAAAAACAAAAGATGTTATTATCTGTTAAGGGTTATTAACCTCTAAATGAGTAAAAATAGAATCATAAATACCATACTTGAAAAGATATAAATATAGTATACCCACTCAATACAAAAGAATGCATGAAAGAACTAAAAAGTAAACACAATACAGGCAGGACAAATAGAAAAGATAAAATAAGACAAATGATTTAAACCCAAATGTATCTGCACTTACATTAATTGTAATGGATTAAATGTTCAGGTTAATGAACAAAAGATGTCAGACTACATTTTCTAAACTCAATTACATGCAGTTTAAAAGAAGCACTTCTAAAATATAGTGGTATAGAAAGATTGAAAGGCAAAGCATAGAAAAATATATAACATAAAAATACTACTCCAATAAAACTCACTCTTTATACGTGATTAGAGAGAGCAGAGAGCTTTCATATCTAGAGGTTTGTGCCTGAGCTGTATAGAGGTATACCATGGAACAGGACTTCAAATAGTCTTTGGAGAATGAGAAATCAGGCAAGTGTTAGAAAAAACAGTGGGTTCATTAAATAAATTAATAAACTGGAATTAGGAAGAGGCTTAAACACAAAAACACATTATTATTATTTAGATTGACAGTTCTCTCTCCAACTGCAATGTTTATCTTATCTAGATATAATAAAAGAATGTAACATAAGAAATGGATTTAAATTGAGAGAGAAATTACCTTATAATGCAAAATTTGTGTGGGGCTTGAATTTTAAGATGTTGCTAGAGTTGAATACAAATATGAAAACACTTGAAACTATATCCTAACATATTTGAGCTAAATATTAACAAGAATAAAAAGACAATGACAGGAATTTTTGATTTGGGCTAATCAAAAGTGAATTAAATCTAATTGAAATTATACCTCAGCTCCAAATCAATTTAAGTCTAAAAGAAATCTGAGTGATCAGCCCCTCATCCTAACCACACATCAGAAAAAAGGTATTGCACTCTCTGAGAAATAAATAGAACAAAATTCATACTTTAATTTAGCATATTTAGAAAATGAAGAATAGCCCAGGTATGACCCATAATCAAGAGAAAAGAGAGTCAATAAAAGCAAACACAGAGATGACACAGCTATTAAAACTAGTAATCAAAGGCTAAAAAAAAAGGTTAAGTGTATAGGAAAAAACAGATATAACGAATGAGGCTGTGGCATATTTCAGGAGAATAATAAATATTCTTAAAAAGCAAATGGAAATTATAGAACAGAAAATTACAATGCATGACATAAAAAATTCATTGGAGGATCTTTACAAAACATAATCTGTAAAAGTAGTAACCAATTACAAGAAGAAATTAATAGGAATTACTCAAATTGAAGAAGATATAGTAAAAAAAAAAATGAGCATCAGTGATCTGAGAGCAAATATTAAGTAGATGAGATGCCTTGGATACAACTTCTCAACTGCTGTTTCTCCTAATTCATTGTATCTCTTACATAGAATGGCTAAACTTAAAATAGCCAACCATGTCCGGGATGAGATAAAAGTGGAACAACTAGAACTCAAGGAACTAGACCAACCAGAACTCCTATACATTACTAATGAAAACAGAAATTGGTACAGCTACTTTGAGACAGCATTTTGATCTACTGAAAATATGTATGGTTTATTCATACAGAGCATGCACAATTAAAATAATTAAAATACAAAAGATGTTATTACATACAACAATAAAAATGGCTTTTAAAAACGTTGAATGAAAACAGCATAATGCAAATATGCATATATATTCAATATATATTGAATATGCATATATATTCAATCATTAATTGTGGAGAAATTAAGTGAAAATAGTGGTTAGTTACATATAGGAGGATTGATTGGAATGAGGCATGAGAAGGAATTATGGGTCAACGGAAATGTTCCATTATATTAATCTGAATTGTAGTTACATAGATGTTTATCCATATAAACTATCTTAATAATTTTACCTATTTATATTTTTTGTATTTAACTTGTACCTCAGTAAAAAGGTATATTAAATAAAATTAATGGATGATTTTAGAAATGCCAGATTAAAGTCAAGTGAAAATGTGGTAAACATATTTTAAAAGCAACTGCATTTTGCAAACTTTGTAAAAGATTTATAAAAGCCACAAAAATTAGAGAAGCCCAACAAGAAACTACCCATAATTCAGCTCTTGGAGAACCCCTTCTATCATTTTCACAATATAATGTAAATAGCTGAGACTATCCTCTACAGCCTTGGTTTTTAATACCTAATTTTTTTATCAACAACGTAATTCCACATCATAAAACCTCCTTGTAAACATTATTTTAAGACAAATATTCTGTATCTGTAAATACTACGTTATATAACTATTTCCCTAAATGGGAGCATTTCAGTTGTTTCCAATTTAGTTAATTCTTTAGTAGTATGAGAATAATAAAAACTGCACATATACATTTTTTTCTATAGTTTGCACTATTTCCTTGGAATAAATTCTCAGAGATAAATTAAGTCAGGTGAATCATATGAACTAAAGGCAGACAACACATACATACTCTAGATGCTTACTTTTCAGAGATATTTTTTCTAGCTGTAGTTATAGCACTCTTTGAAAAGCTATATAAATACTGCTAAAATTAGCAATGGACCAAAAATACTGTCATTTCACAAATTATATTGGAGTTATTTCTTGAATTCAGTAAAATAAATCATAAATGTTAATTATTTATCTTGTCAAATAGCTTTTTGAGCCCCTCTAGTATTTGGAATAATCTATTTTAAGTACCTGGCACAATAAACCTACATACAAAGTTGGTATCTCATTTTGAATGTCTAAGATGGCACAATCAGTAGGCTTTTCTATTTGAGAAAACAGCAGTATTTCTCATTCCAAAGAGATACTGGGAAGATGTGTCAGCAAAACATAAAAAACAAGAATATATGTTTCTCCTAAATGCCTTGTGCTCCCATTTGCCTATGATAACTGGTTTTTTACAGAGAAGTTGCCAGTTCCGAATTATTCCTTCTTGAAATACAGTTGCATCCTAGATTGCTAATAGTTGAAACATCACTTGAATCATAGGCTTGCCTAAATGTCATTTCAAGTGGCACCCTTCCAAGACAGCAAAAGCTTTGATATTGATTAAAACAAAGAAACTGCTGAAATTATTGTAATAAAAAATGATAAATCTATGTGTGATCTCTCCAACAGAGCACCAGCACCTGAGTTCACTTCTATGCTGTATTTTGGGAAAAAAGAGATGGTATTTTACTAACCATATTTTAAAATACATAATATAGCAACCTAATTTTAAAATATAGTACTCTCTGAAAAAAATAAAACGAATCTTGACACAAATTAGAAGCCAAGAAACAAATGCAAATGCCTGTGAAAGCAGCCATGAGTGGAGCTGTACCCTGCAAAGCCACAGGGGCAGAGCTCTATAGAATTATAGAATGTGGGAATGTTTGGAACTTGAGATTTGTTCAATGGTTTTGAACAAAATGCTGATAGTGACATAGACTATTGGATTTTGGAATTGCATAGGGCCTTGGCCCCTTTGTTTTGGCCAATTTCTCTCATTTGGAATGGTTGTATTTACCCAATGCCTGTACTCCAATTGTATATAGGAAGTTACTAACTTGCTTTTAATTTTACAGACTCATAGGTGGAAGGGACTTACCTTGTCTCAGATGACACTTTGGACAATGGACTTCTGAGTTAATGCTGAAATGATTTAAGACTTTGGGGACTGTTGGGAAGGCATGATTGGTTTTGAAATGTGAGAACATGAGATCTGGGAGGAGTCAGGGTAAGAACGATATGATTTGGCTGTGTTCCCACCCAAATCTCATCTTGAATTGTAGTTCCTATTATCCCTACATGTTCTGGGAGGGACCTGGTGGGAGATAATTAAATCATATGAGCAGTTCCCCCATACTATTCCCGTGGTAGTGAGTAAGTCTCACAGGATCTGACGGTTTTATAAGGGGAAACCCCTTTTACTAGGGTCTCATTCTCTCTTGTCCGCCACCATGTAAGACATGCGTTTCACTTTCACCATGATTGTGAGGCCTCTCCAGCCACATGGAACTGTGAGTCCCTTAAACCTCCTTTTCTTTATAAATTACCCAGTCTTAGGTATGTCTTTCTCAGCAGCATGAAAACAGACTAATACAGACAGTGTTGAGAGGGATATTCATAGCACTAAATGCCTATATCAAAAAGTTAGAAAGACCTCAAGTTAATAACCTAATGTCATAACCTAAAAGAACCAGAGAACAAAGAACAAACAAATTCCAAAGTTAGCAGAAGACAGATATAACTAAAATCAGAGCTGAACTAAAGGAAACGGACACACACGCACACACACACACACACACACACACACTCTTTCTCTCTCTCTCTCTCTCTCTCTCTCTGTCCCTCTCTCTCTCTCAAAAGATCAACAAAT
This sequence comes from Cacajao melanocephalus, assembly GCA_963573385.1. NCBI lineage: Eukaryota > Metazoa > Chordata > Mammalia > Primates > Pitheciidae > Cacajao > Cacajao melanocephalus. The sequence goes on from CAUYLG010054267.1 coordinate 12,225, forward strand.
CCAGGGGCTAGTTTTTTGAAAAAATTAATAATATAGATAGACTGCTACCTACACCAATAAAGAAGAAAAGAGAAAAGATTCAGATAAGCACAATCAGAAGCAACAAGGGGGATGTTGCTACTGACCCCACAGAAATACAAACAACCATCAGAGAATATTATAAACATCTGTATGCACGTAAACTAGAAAATCTAGAAGAAATGGAATAATTACTGGATACATATACCCCTAAGACTAAACCAGGAAGAAACTGAATCCCTGAACAGACCAATAATGAGCTATGAAATTGAAATAATAATAAATAGCCTACCAACGAAAAGAAGCCCAGAATCAGACAAAGCTGAATTCTATCAGATGTACCAAGAAAAGTTGATACCATTCTTACTGAAACTATTCCAAAAAATTTAGGAGGGACTACTCTGTAACTTATTGTATGAGGCCTGCATGATTTCATGACAAAAATGCTGAAAGCAATTGCAAAAAAAGCAAAAATTGATAAATGAGATCTAATTAAAGAGCTTCTGCACAGCCAAAGAAATTATTAACAGAGTAAAAAGACAACCTACAGAATAGAAGAAAATTTTTGCAAACTATGCATCCAACAGTCTAATATCCAGCATCTATAAGGAACTTAAAAAAAGTTACAAGGAAAAAAATTACCCTATTAAAAAGTAGGCAAAGGACATAAACAGATATTTTTCAAAAGATGACATGCAAACAGCCAACAATCATATGAAAACAAACTCAACATCACTGACAATTAGAGAAAAGCAAATCAAAACCACAATAAGATATTCTACCTCACACCAGTCAGAGTGGCTACTATTAAAAAGTCAAAAATAACAGACGCTGGCAAGGTTGTGGAGAAAAAGGAACACTTAAACATTGTTAGTGGGAATGTAAATTAGTTCAATCATTGTGGAAGACAGTGTGGTGATTCCTCAAAAACCTAAAGACAGAAATACCATCCAACCCAGCAATCCCATTACGGCGTATACGCCCAAAGGAATATAAATTGTTCTCTTATGAAGGTACATGCACAATTACGTTAGTTGCAGCAGTATTCACAATAGCAAATACATGGAATCAACCTAAACATCCATCAATAATAGACTGAATAAAGAACATGTGGTACATATACACCAGGGAATACTATGCAACCATAAAAAAGAATGAGATCGTGTCTTTTGCAGGAACATTAATGGAGCTGGAAGCCCCTGAGCAAACTAATCAGGAACAGAAAATCAAATGCCGCATGTTCTCACTTAAAATTGACAGCTAAATGATGAGAACAAATGGACACATAGAGGGGAACAACACTCACTGAGGATTATCAAAGGGTGGAGAGTGGGAGGAGGGAGAGGATCGGGAAAAATAACTAATGAATACTAGGCCTAATTCATGGGTGACGAAATAATCTTGTCATGAAGGTACAACAAACCTTCATGACACAAGTTTACTTATGTAACAAACCTGCACATGTACCCCTGAACTTAAAATACAAGTTAAAAATAAAGAATGAGGAGTTGGAGGAGGGAGGCTGATTTTGGGTTTCTTCAGAGGAATATGTATGTATCTGTTGGAGAAGCCTCTATTCTCGGGCCTTCTATTTCCTTTACCTGCAGAGAAGTTTCCAAAAATTAGCATTTTCAGTTTCTTTTCCATATGAGGCCAAGCAATTTACTTGATTGGTGAGTTTGAAAACAGAATTGGCCATGGGTACCTCTACTCCTTCACAGCTTCTCCTCTTTCCTACAGGAAACATTTATTCTCTTTGCTCTCTGCCTTGCAATAAATTATCTGTTCCAGTGGGTAAAACTTGTAGCTATTCCAGTATGCCTGCGCATAAGCAAGGAAGTTGCATTCCAAATTAAAGGATTGGGAAGCACATCAAAATTTCAACTTCTAAACCAACTTTTATCAGTAATTAAATTGCTACTTTGATCCTGAGGTGTCTGCCTCTTCTTATTAGAATTGAACGTGCAAGGTGAAGAAAGTTGTAGACCCACTAAAACTCCAACTTTATCTGTAACTGTAATACATGTTTCCAATTCACAAAGCACTTTTATATCCATTATCTTATTTGATTTTCACAATAATATTTAGAAGTTAGAGGGAAGATATTAAGATTTATTGAGTGAATGCCTGCTGTTTGTCAGAAATGTGCCAAAAGATTTAAATTTTTATACCTTAATTAATTCTCAAGATTTTAAAAAATTGAATTTATGCTTATTTTAAAGATCAGAGAATGGGAAATCAGAGAAGCAAAATGATATGCCTAAGATATACAAGTGATAAGTTGCAATACTCAAGTCCAAATAGACTGTAAAAGCCAGGATGATATCTTTCACCTACTTTTGTATTCCTAGGTCCTAGTCACATTCTTGGCATAGAGAAGGCATTCAATAAATATAGTTGAGTGAATTACTCCAAATCCATGCTCTTTCCACTGCATCATGGATAGAGAAGAGAGATTGTTTCAGACAACCAAACTCAGGGAACCTTCACACTGTGATATAATATGGGGGCTGGCAGGGGGAGGGTGACATAAGGCTGATTTCTGAAGATGGTTATTGAAAGTTGATGAGGCTGTGTGTGGTACAGCAAAAAAACAGAATGGGCCAAGAAATTCTAGACCTAGTATGTCATAGGGGTCTTGTTACTACTAAAGCAGTAGGAACATTGACAAATCATTTCCTTGCTACCATCTCAAATTCTGGTTTGTAAAAGGAAAGTGTTACAAAAATTATCCTGGAACTCATTGCAACTTTAATATTCTATTCAAATGTGAAGCTCAAAATTCAGCCTGCAAAAGAACAATTGTTGCTTTTTAAAGAATAAAGATTATATTTATTGTACAGTTATATGCAGGAATACAACTTAAACACATAGATAGAGGCACCTGCGGTTTTGCATATAACACAGTTTTTACATGCCCACAAATCTACAAGCCCAGAAACTCCTGAAGACAGAAAGACAGGAGACATTACTCCATAAAATCAGAACAGTCAAATGAGGAGGATCCAAGATGGCCGAATAGGAACAGCTCTGGAGTGCAGTTCCCAGGGAGAACGCACAGAGTGAGTGATCACCGCATTTCCAAATGAGTTTTTACTGCCCAGCGAGCAGGAGATTCCTTGGCAGAAAAGTGCCACAAGTTTCCAGCACAGCTGTTTCAGCCTGTGCAGCAGGTCTCCGCACAAAAATTCACACAATTCTGGGTAGCCGTTTCAACTGGCACCTGGAATGCCTGGGAGACAGAGTTGCCCATCCAACTGAATAAAAGGGGGCTGAAAGAGGGTGCCAGGTGATCTGGCTGGGCATGTCCCACCCCCACAAAGACCAGCAATCTGAAATGCTCTTGATTGAGAGTTTCACAGCAAGCACAGCTGGACCCGGGACGGTCCAGCTTTGTGTGGGGAAGGGCATCCACCATTACCCAGGCAGTCCACCACTACTGAGGCAGTCCGCCATTACCGAGGCAGTCCACCATTACCAAGGCAAGCCACCATTACCGAGGCAGTCCGCCATTACAACAGCAGTCCACCATTACTGAGGCAGACTGCCATTATGGAGGCAGTTCAAACTATACCTCTATAAACAAAACCACAAGGAAGTTCACACAGCGGCTGCGCAGAGCACATGGCAGCTCAGCAACACCTCTGCCGGCGGACTGTGACTAGGTTACCTCCTCGCTGGGCAGGGCATCTCTGTAAGGGGCAGCAGTACATCAGGAACTTATCAATAAAGCCCTACCTTCCCAGGACAGAGCACCTGGGAAAAAAAAAGGCGGTTATGAGTTCCACTTCAGCAGACTTAAATGTATCTGTCCAGTAGCTCTGAACAGAACAATGGAGCTCATAGTTCAGCACTTGAGCTCCTGTAAGGGACAAACTGTCTCCTCAAGCAGGTCCCTGACCCCTGTATATCCAAAGATACACCTCAAAAAGTAGAGCTCAGGCTGACATCTGGCAGGTATCCTTCCAGAAGAAGAAACTGACAGCAACCCTTACTGTTCTGCAGCTGCCACAGGTGATCCCCAGGCAAGCAGGGTCTGGAGTGGACCTCCAGCAGTCCTACAGCAGAGGGGCTTGACTGTTAGAAGGAAAACTAAAAAAACAGAAAGAAATAACTTCATCATCAACAAAAAGGATGTCCACTCAGAGACCCCATCTGAAAGTCACCAACTACAAAGACCACAGATAGATAAAGCCACTAAGATGTGAACAATCCAGCACAAAAAGGATGAAAACACCCAAAACCAAAACACCTCTCCTCCTCCAAGGGGCCACAATTCCTCACCACCAAGGGAACAAAGCTAGATGGAAAATGAGTCTAATCAACTGACAGAAAGTAGCTTCAGAAAGTGGGTAATAACAAACTTCTCTGAGCCAAAAGAACATGTTCTAACCTAATACAAAGAAACTAAGAACCTTGAAAAAAGTTTGACAAAATGCTAGCAAGAATAAACAGCTTAGAGAAGAATATAAATGAATTGATGGAGCTGAAAAACACAACACGAGAACTTCACAAAGCATATACAACTTTCAACAGCTGAATCAACCAAGCAGAAGAAAGGATATCAGAGACTGAAGATCAACTCGATGAAATAAAACAAGAAGGCAAGATTAGAGAAAAAAGAGTGAAAAGAAATGAACAAATCCTCCAAGAAATATGGGATTATGTGAAAAGACCTAATCTAAGTTGGATAGGTGTACCTGAATATGATGGAGAGAATGAATCCAAGCTGGAACACACTCTTCAGGATATTACCCATGACAACTTCCCCAACCTAGGAAGGCAGGCCAATATTCAAGTCCAGGACATACAGAGAATACCACAAATATATTCCTCAAGAAGAGCAACCCCAAGGCACATAATCGTCAGATTCACCAGGGCTGAAATGAAGGAAAAAATGCTAAGGGCAGCCAGAGAGAAAGGTCAGTTTACCCACAAAGGGAAGCCCATCAGACTGACAATGGATCTCTCAGCAGAAACGCTACAAGCCAGAAGAGAGTGGGGGCCAATATTCAACATCCTTAAAGAAAAGAATTTTCAACCTAGAATTTCATATACAGCCAAACTAAGCTTCATAAGTGAAGGAGAAATAAAATCCTTCACGAACAAGCAATTGCTCAGAGATTTCATCACCACCAGGCCTGCCTTACAAGATCTCCTCAAAGAAGCACTAAACATAGAAAAGAACAACCAGTACCAGCCACTCCAAAAATGTACTAAATGGTAAAGAGTATTGACACAATGAAGAAACTGCATCAACTAACAGGCAAAACAGCCAGCTAGCATCAAAATGGCAGGATCAAATTCACACATAACAATATTAACCTTAAATGTAAATGGGCTAAATGCCCCAATCAAAACACACAGACTGGCAAATTGGATAAAAAGTCAAAATCCAT
>CAUYLG010054268.1:0-45779 GCA_963573385.1 Cacajao melanocephalus
ATGCCCATTGATGATAGACTGGACAAGGAAAATGTGGCACATATACACCATGGAATACTATGCAGACACAAAAAAATGATGAGTTCATGTCCTTTGTAGGGACATGGATGAACCTGGGAACCATCATTCTCAGCAAACTGATACAAGAACAGAAAATCAAACATTGCATGTTCTTACTCATAGGCGGGTGTTGAACAATGAGAACACATGGACACAGGAAGGGGAGCATCACACGCTGAGGTCTGTGAGAGGGGAACTAGGGGAAGGTTGGGGTGGGTAGGGAGTTGGGGAGGGATAACATGGAGAGAAATGCCAGATATAGGTGATGGGGAGGAAGGCAGCAAACCACATTGCCATGTATGTACCTATGCAACAATTCTGCATGTTCTTCACATGTACCCCAAAACCTAAAATTAAAAAAAAAAAAATATATATATATATATATATGTATATATATAAAAAAGAAAAAGAAACCAAGACTGAGCCCTGGCTAAAGCTTAGCTAGTGTAAGGACAATTAACCAAGACTTCAACAGACCCCCCGGGGTTTGATGCTGGTAAGTCTTCAAGGAAATCACCATGTTTTGTTTACTCTGCTTAAGAAAAATGAATATAATACCTTTAAGAAATTTTCTATCCAAAATAAAGTATTTTTTTACCCTTACAAAGGTATTTTTTTTTACAGTACTTGTTACTACCTAAAAGTAAGTTACATTTATTTGTACTTCTGTTTACTCTGTCTTCCCTCTAGAAAATGAAGTCTCCAAGAGCAGAAGATCTGTTTACCTTGTTAACTACTATATCCCCAGTATTTAAATGAATACAGTGTGTACTTCCTTTTATTTGATGTTAAACGTCTCATGAAGACTTTGAATGACGTAAAGGAGCAAAGACATTCTTTGTTTTTTTCCCTGGAACCACCAAATCACCTCTCATTCAATTGTTATGTTCTCTGTGAAGCCTTCTGGGATTGCCCACGCAGCTGGTGCCCTGGAGATCAATAAGGTCAATACTGTAGCTCACTCAGCGTCTGACATAACTTCCTTCCGACACAACCCCCTTCCAACCTGTTCTTCCTTGCTTTCCTCTACTACAGTGGTTGAAAAGAAATGAAATCCTGAGACTCCCTTAAAGCTACAGGTGGCCGGCCATCTGACCTAATTTTGGCCTGTCCTATGGAGGGTATTCGTCTTCTAGGAGGCCTTAGGAAGACAAAGTCCTTAGCTCTTTCCGCCTCTTCCTGTTCTCAACAGACAATGCCTGACAGTTCAGTAGTTATCTTGTGACCGTACACACTGGGGAAAGTGGAGGGGGTGGGTGTCCAATGTGGAATATCAACAACATACATAGTGGAGCTAGTCGCTTAGCCTTGGAATGCACACCTTCAGACTTCCTTGTTTAGATCACTGTAGTAGGGGTGAACTCCACCTCTCTTAGGGAACTTACCACAGTCTGTAATTAACTGTTAACAGGTATGTCGCCCAAATTAGGCTGGGCTCCATGAAGGAAAAAGTCTTGTTATATTCATCCCTGTGCCTTTTATACCTAAGATGCCTGGTAGCTGGCAGATGCTCAATAAATATCAAATAAATGAAAAAAATTCACATGTGGGTCACAGTAATAGAAATCTTACCATTAGTGAACATAAGCAGCCAAATTAAAAGGAAAAATTAGTTTTTTAAAAAATACTATCTTGTCTAAGTATGTACTACTGTATCATTAGAATACTGTCAAATATTTTGAAACAATTTATATGCATTTTATAACAGTCTTGAGAAACTTATACTCACAAAAAACTCCACTATCTTATGATTTGGGGCATCTGTTTGTAGTTCCATTGCACTATGAGAAAATGTTCAGAATCTGTAAGCTTTACACTGTTTAAATATATACTTGAATATTACCATTAACATAGAACTTACACATATAATTCAATTTTGGAAACTACTAAAAATGGATTTGGTATTTAGTGACATCAAAAATTATTCAACTACCTATAATTGTACATACTGTGCAGTTTTATCTACTGGTGCAGGATGATTTCACAGCACATTTAATTTCATACTTAATTTACATATTGATACAGGAAACAGAGTAAAGAGAATTTCTGGATATCCTATAACGTCTAATATAATACAAAACACAGTGATTGTTATATCCCTTACATTTCTTGTAGCAGTTTTGAGTTTTTAATGTAACAGTGCAGATATATGACTACATTTTTCTCACAGCAGCCCCCTGAAGTAGGCATTGTTAACTCCATTTTGTAGACAGGCTCTCAAGCTCAGCTAAGAAACCTGCCCAAGGTCAGTCAGCAAATATGAACTACCATCTGACTCCAGATCTTGTCTTCTATACTACCTTTAGTTGAAAATTTACTCATTACCTTTCCCTGCAAAATGTTAGGGACAAGATCAGATTTTAGAATTTACTACCTTTAGATATCTGCAGCTTATTTGTTATCTCTCATAAAAAACGAAAGAAATCTGTGGAACGGCACACATACGAAATGTCATCTGTTGCACACTGACACCACAGCACCTTTTCACAGACACTTAATTCACAAGTCTGTTCTGTGAATCTTTACCGAGCTTCTATTAAGTGGCAGATATAGTTTTGGAAAATAAAGTGTTCCTGGAACACAGCTAGGCTCATTCATTTACATATTGTTTATGGCTGCTTTTGCATTACAATGGCTGTGGCGGAGACCCTTTGCACAGAAAGCCCTAACTATTTGCTACCTGGCCCTTAACAGAAAATGTCTGTTGCCTACTGTTCCAGGGCATTAAGGAGAATCAGAGACTAGTTCTCATATATTTCACAAATATATCAATGTGGCAAGTACTAAAAATAGGAAAGACCATTACCATCTTAGATTCTCAGAATAATCCTGAGGTCTGAATACTGTTAAACCCGCTGAGTCCAGATGTCAAGTGATTGACTAGCTATGAAGTTACAGAACCAGGCCTGAAATCTAGGTTTACTAACTTCATTGTCACTCTCCTCTATCTGCACCACTCTGCTTCTCCAACAACGTGCTAACTATGCAATGGGGAATGTCATATGAACCAAAGCACTTGCTGAGAACTTTAATTTACCAGGTGGGCAAAGTGTTGATGCTGTTGTTTAATTCACTTTCCCAAAATTTTAATTCTTATAATGTCAATTAAACTCTAAAGAGGCAGGTACTTCAAGTTTTCCAAGCAGTTGCTCAAACTTACTCAAATGACAAAAACTAACAAATAAGACTTACATATGAGCAATGTAACACATTTTATATTTTGTTTTATTCCTTATTTGAACACAGTTAACTATAGTTCCTTTTCAGTTGCATATATAATGGTCTTGGATCTGTTCTTATGGAAACCCTAATAAAATTATGATTTTAACATCTGTATACCCATCATATTTAGCATGAATAGAAAGATCATTTCAAGGTTTCAGAGAAAAATTCATCATGGAAATAAGAGGATGGGTTAAAGCACAAATGAGCATTCAAATTACTCCTCCTCAAGGACATTCAGATACTGAGCTATTACTTTATTTTTATTTTTTTTTTGAGATGGAGATTTGCTCTTGTTGCCTAGGCTGCAGTGCAATGGTGCAATCTTGGCTCACTGCAACCTCTACTTCCTGGGTTCAAGCGATTCTCTTGCCTCAGTCTACTGAGTAGCTGGGATTACAGGCACCTGCCACCACACCCGCCACGAGGCCCGGCTAATTTTTTTGTATTTTTAGTAGAGACAGGGTTTCACCATGTTGGCCAGGCTGGTCTCAAACTCCTGACCTCAGGTGATCCACCAGCCTCGACCTTACAAAGTGCTGGGATTACAGGCGTGAGCCATCATGCTGGGCCGCTGTTATATTACTTAAGAGGTGGTACATCCTAAGCTTCAGATGAAAAAGTATGTCCACACTTGAAACAAAGTTCTCCTCATAAAGCTTATTATCTTCAGGGAACCCTCATTCATACGGCAAGCTTTCCTTTTCTGAGAAGTACATCAATCCTGAACAGTCTTAGTACTTGCTGAGAATTCATGATGTGCTTGGCATTGTAGCAAGTGGCTTACACACACTATCTCATCTGAGTACTCGTCTATACTGAGAGGCAGTATAAGTAATGGTTACAGACACAGGCTCTAGAGTAACACTGACTGGATTTGAATTCCAACTCTCCTTCTTGCCAGTTGTGTGATGCTTGGCAAATTTCCTAAATCACTTTGTGCCTCTGTTTCCCCAATGGTAAAATGGATAAAAAATATACTTACTGCATAGGATTACTGTGGTGATTAAATGAGTTAATATTCACAAAGCCCACAAAACTGTACTTGTACATAGAAAATGTCATCTAACTGTGAGTTATTTTATCCTCATATCTACTCTGTGTGATAAGTACAGGCCCATGTTACAGAAGAGAAAGCTTAGGCTGAGATATTAAGAAACTTGCTCAAACCCACAGAGTTATTAAGAAGCAGAACTGAGAACTAAACTTGTGTGTGTGCCTGTGGGGTGCCCCAGCACACAGCGTAGATCACTAACAGAAACGAAAACGATGTGCTACCATCTCAAAGAGCTAAATGGTTAACGTCAGTGAACTTACACAGTGGGCATACTTGTGTATGAGATTTGTGAAACCTATCAAAACAGTTTAACAGTTGGTTCTTCAGTTATTTATGGGGTAAATTTTGTAGATATATAATTCTGGTAGGCCGTTTATGACGTAGTTGCTTAAAATAAGATAATTAAGCTCCGTAAGTTCTTGAGGAATACCAGTCCTAAAACTTTTTTGAAACCCAACGTGTCCATGTTATATGGAACGGAATTTTGGGGTTCCAAATAATCATAATGTGCGCTTGAGAATATCTGAAGCTATTTAGATTTTATTGGAGGTACGGTAGTAATTCAAGTAACAAATAGTAATTCAAGTAAATATTTGTTCTGCCTACAAGCACACCAATTTGCTTATGTTGGAAGGGGCTGCCTTTCAGCCCTTATATCTTACACATTTGATTCTCAATTCAAGCAGCACATTCTGCACCACAGACGCTTCCCTGAGGACTCAATAATGTTGACACTTGAGAGGGGTATTCAAGTTTTACTAACTGGCTGCTTGATTAAGAAGAAAAAGGCACAAAAAATACATTTATCAAAAACATCAATGTTACCAGAGAAGATGTTTTCTGTATTTTCTTAGCAGACTGAATTTCAGTATTTTTTAATCTCTATAGCAATTATATATAAGACATAAAACATTTTGACTTCCTTTAAATAAAAAGAATACAGCTGAGTAACCAGGAATAGTGGTCTGAAGCAGCTGAGTCACTAAAATTAATGTTGCATAACCATGGGGGTGTGTGTGTGTGTGTGTATGTGTGTATTGTTGTTGTATGGTTAGAGTTTGCTTCCTGAGGAGATAAATTCTTTGACACAGAATCAGAGAAAAAAAGGAAAACAAAAAAGCAGTTCTTTTGGGCTTTCTCCTCTCAGGTATAGCTCCGTATGCTAAATATCACTAGTAATATAATGATAGCTTATAATAACAAATTAAGTATGTGGTCAGCTTATTTTTGTAATCCAAGAATAAAACCAATTATAATGTTTTGAAACTTTCATTAAATTCTCAATTAATGGGATTTTGATTCTCTCAAGCTGGGGTACAACTTTTTCTACTTATTTGTAAGAATTCCTATTTCTATAGGTGATTGAAGTCATTTTTAATTGCAGTATGTACCATGTAAGGCACTGGAGTGCAAACACACCAGCATAAATGACTGAAGGCTTACCTGTCTAAATTCTAAATTATAGCAAATACCACATCTTTAAATGATTGATAAAAGAAGTAAATATTTAGGATATTTCCAAGCAATACCCCCTAGTTGATTATTTAGAAATAGTATTCCTTAGGATTAGGAATACTGACCTTCTTAAAATTATTTATTGAAATTATAAGAAATTATATAAATTACATGGAATTTTAATGAGTTTATAGAAAATGTAATCATAAATATATGTATTAATATTAGACATGTACAACACAACATGAGGCTGGTTGCAGTGGCTCATGCCTGTAATCCCAGCACTTTGGGAGGCTGAGGTGGGCAGATCACCTGAGGTCAGGAGTTCGAGACCAGCCTGGCCAACATGGCAAAACCCCGTCCCTACTAAAAACAAAAATTAGCTGGGTGTGGTAATCTCAGCTACTTGGAAGGCTGAGGAGGAGAATCGCCTGAAACTGGCAGGTGGAGGTTGCAGTGAGCTGAGATCGCATCACTGTACTTCAGCCTGGGGTATAGAGGGAGATTCCATCTCAAAATAAATAAATAAATAAAAAATTTAAAAAATGTGCAACATGATAGTGTATTAATGCTACAGGCAAACTATTATTATTTCTCTTACAGAACTGTCTTCTTAAAGCACAAAACTACATAAAGATGTCAAATGATATGTCACTATGAAAAATATTATAGTCTCCCTTTATCTGTAGGAGACATATTCCAAGACCTCCAATGGATGCCTCGAAACCACAGACAGTAATGAACCCTAATATATATGGCCACGTGTCGCTTAATGAGGGGATTTCATCATTGTGTGAACATCATAGGGTGTACTTACACAAACCTAGATAGTACAGCCTATGACACATGTACGATATATGTTATAGTCTATTGATCCTAGGCTACAAATCTGTATCAAAAGTAAGTGCTAGCATAGTCTAATAAAGCATCCAGAAGGATACACACTCACCTTGTAGCACTTAGGAAGCATCATCTTACCACTGAGGGTTAGGGTTTTAAAACAATGTGTCTTATAAATTCCAAACTATTTATCAGCTAGAGCAGGGATGGCAAAATATGGCCTGGATGTTTGTTTTTGTATATAAAGTTCTACTGGGATGCAGCCATGCCCATCCGTTTATGTATTGTCTATGGCCACTTTAGAATTACAATGGCAAAGTTACGTCAGTGACCACGTGGTCTGCAAAGGCATACCCTTTAAGAAAAAATTTGCCAGCTTTCAACCTGGAGGACTTTTTAATACCACTTTTAAAGTATCCTTTTTATTCTAAAAATTTTCTGGTTAAGATTTTTTAGGGTACATAAAGGGGAACCTTATTTCACTGAGATAATTACAATTCTAAATGACACATGATTATACAGGCTGCCTATTCTCGCTTTGATAAAAACAGGCATTGGGCTTGGCCTCCATATAGACTGCTGTGCTGGTCAGCTGCCGCTCTGCTATCAGGGGTGTCTGTTTCAAACACTCACATCAGCTTCTTCACACTGTCACTCCTCCACTGCTGCGACCTCTTCCAGGATGCTTCTTGAGCCTGCATTATCTGCCTCCTTTCCCTTGTTTATTCTTGCTAGTTTTACCATGTTTCTCAGGTACTCTGGATTTAGTGAAAGTACCAGAAGCTTTGATCATCTCATATTATTTACCAATTATTTGGTTCTAGCTTTTTAAAAACTTTAGTGTTTAATATTGGTTTAGAGTTATTCACATACTAATTCATACTAACTTCTCACTCATTCCCCTTCTTGCATCTCAGTCTTTCCTTTTGGGTTTAATTTGCTTCTTCCTGAAGTATATCCAAGTTATCACTCTATCTGTCGCTTGGGGGTACTGGGCACCCCTGGTCGTGGCCTTGGATCAGATCTTACCCTTCTGCAACAATACTCTCTTGCTCATATTTGGGAATTTCTTCTTTGACCTTATCCTGCCTGTTTTCCGTCTTTCAAGGATTTCTTATAATTTCTTCTTAAATGGATCCAGTTCTTCTGGTCCAAAGCAGATACTGGTCCACTCACTTTAAAAACATCTTTTCTGTCATTGGGGGCAAAAAGGGAATACCACAGAATGTGTTCAGACCTAAAACCTTGAAATGGAAGCCTCACATCTGTTGATCTCTACATTTTCTTATTTACCAGACTGCCATTTAAAAATGAGGCCACCAGTCTTTTTACCTGCAGATATGTACATGTTCCATTTCTTATTCATTGCCCTGACAGTAATTCCTAAAAGCAATTTCAAGTAATAGTAAGAACATAGGCTGCTGAATTCTACATCTTGGAACAAACCTTGATTCCATTACATTCTATTTGACTTTCAAGCAGTTACACCTCCCTGATATAAATGGTTCCTTATACATAAAAGAGAGATAATAATTCCTAAGTATTTGGGTTTATAATAAATTACAAATGATACAGCATTCATATAAAGTTTGATTTCAAATATTCTAGCAAACATCTTTGTTTTTGTGATCCCCCCGTTAGTTGTGATCAGATTGAGTTTCTAAATCCCTGCTTATTATTTTGCCATTTTTCCTATGCTAAGGATAAATCAACTGGATAATGTATTAGAAATGTCAATGAATCTGGAAAGTTCTTAAACCAAGTCTTTTCAAGTGAATTCATAATAATCCATAAGAATTCTATTTTTGATAAAAGGCAGAACAAATTAGACAATATAAACACTGATTATAACTTTTAAAAGATGCACTGGAATAGCCCTATTTTAGCAACTAAGAATTTTTTGAAAGAGTATAATCAATTTTCAAAAACAATCTGCCTAACAAAACTACAGGGTATCCATTAAAGCAGCTTATGCCATAATAAAATCAAAGTAATTAATTTTGAAAAAGCAGAAGTAAAATGTACTATGCTTATTTCAAAAAGTCAAAAAGAAAATCTCTTTGACATAAAACAATAGCTCTACACGGTTAAAAATGGTCTGCTACCAACATAGTTATCTACGAATGTCACTTATTTGGCTAAAAAAAGTCAAGGTTCAGACACAAATAAAAGAACAAAATGAGCATAAATAAAATAAAAAAAACTAGTTAAAAGTAAGAAAACTCACGATCAATAATTTAGCAACACAGTACATGTTTATAGGGAACTTTCTGGGATAACATCTTAGGGCCTAATGTACATGCAAATCAAGCTAACTTTTCGAGAACTTATTTAATGTTTTCAACCCTTTAACAATGGAAACTTACAACCACAAGGTCTCAATGACCTAAAGCATCATGTTTTGGGAATAAGGAATACAGAACAATGGTTTGGGTTCTCACTAGCATAAAAATTATATCTTGTTTTGTTTTTCCTAGGAGGACAGAGAGGTCTAACACAAAGACAAATTGTTCTGATCTACAGTTTGAGATATGGCTAAAAGGAAAAAGTACATTTAAGGCAGCTCATTTAGTAAATGGCCAGGGACCTAGGCAAAAAAGGATCCCATGGAGGTTTTTATTTTCAGAGAACAAAACTATTGGCTGGGTAAGAAAAGGTCTGGGAAAGAGAGGGAAAGAAGGGTAAGGAAGGAGTCCTCCATTGCTTTTGAGGGCTAGCAGACAGGCCGAAGCCACAGAAATAAAGCCAATGCTGAGCAAGAGACCTGAGACAGGCCAAAAACAAAAAAACAATCAGATCATGGTCATGCATCTTAAATCTAGGGTCAAGCTGTGCCTCAACTGTACAGTTATATAAATGAATAAGATCTCTTTACTATTTAACCCAGCCTGTCTGAGCTGGGTTCAGTTACTTGCAAGACAGAGTACTAACTAGTATAGTATTGAAATTATATAAATCTTTCATAAACAGCAAATCTGTTTTTGACACAGTAAGCAAAAATATTTCCCAGGGATGAAATTATCTAGCAGTTTTCAAAGGTACTTTGTAATCCTTTCATGGATGTAGGGGAGGGATGGACAGTAAAGAGAAAGACAGTGACTGGAAATCTTTGTGAGCACACCCTATCGCAGATGCTGGATCCACTAGTGTTTGCTTTATTTTGGCTTTTGGAGAAATGCATCATTCATATCAGTATGGTACGAAAATTGCTGCTGATATATAACCAAACCCAAACCCAAACAACAACAAAACACATATTTAAAGAAATCCAGCAATTGTGGTTAACATGAAGCTATGGGTAGAAAAAACTCTAGTTCTATTTAGAGGACCCAAATTAACTGCTTTTAGAACCATATCTTTACAAAGTTGTCAATAAAGTGTTAAGCGATAAATGTGCTATTTTCCAATATTCTTTGTCTCTTATTGAAGGTGACACTACAAAACATAAAATCCTTTTCAACCTTAATTATAATAAAAGCTACTACTTATTGAGTGCTTACTATGTATCAGGTACTGTGGCAAAATGCTTTGTATACATCTACTCATTTAATTTCTGTTTTTCTCTTGCTTCTTTCAGCAGGGCTTATTTTAAGATCCCAAATGAAATATAAACACCACTTTCCAGAGTATGGTCACAAAATGATAAAGCTAAAATACTAGTGATAGTATTGTAACTGGTAATATTTTGTAAAGATTTCTTGCTTTCCAACATCTGTAGGATCCATCTAATACAGCTAGAATGGCTGCAACTAAACGGTTAATTTCTGAGTCTGGATTTTGAACTCTGTCTAAGGGCTTATAATAGCAAAGACAAAAAAGATAGGAAAACTCCCAAATTTATCACTATCACAAGCATATCAGAAAACCAGATTAACTTGGAGAGCCCTTACTTACAGCAAACCACCTCTAACCATTTTGCTCGGTATATCCTCCAGAAAATAACACTTATATATTTCAAAGCAATGTTACTCAAAGCGAAGTCTATGAACCTGGTGCCAATCCACAAAGTATTACTGTCCAAAATGACATTCTTCTACATCAAGTACAATGTACAATGTTTATTTCAAACTGATTTTTTTTTTTTTTGTAAAAATTTTCTTGACAAAGGACACTGTTGATTTATATTCACCCAAGCTCCTTACCTATCAAAAACTGGTCACTGTTTACAGGCCAGCTATTTTGAGTAACACTAGACCTCAATTTTGTATATTGCTTCCAGTTTTCTGTCCCTGCTGCCACACAAAATTCAAATAAATTAACAATACTTGGCTTAAACACAGTAATAGAAAAAGCAATACAATTAGTAATTGACCTCACCTTTGACAGAAGCAATTTCACACAAGAAACATGACCCTCATAGACAGCAGACAGCAGAGGAGTAATATGATGTTTATCTGGAGCCTATGAAATAACAAACAAAAAGATAAACTTTTTCATTTCTTCCTTCTAGATTTAACTAGGAAACTCTTACAAGATATACCTATTTGCCTTTCTACATATTAAAAAAAATCAATCCACAGAGTCAAGTGTCTAGTCTCTTAGAGAGCCACCAGAGACCCAAGCCCACGAGCACCATCTTTCCTTAGGAGTCAGAAGAGTAGAGCACAGGGAGTAGGGCTTTGACCTCAGCTCAAATCTTGGCTCTGCAACTTACTATAGGACTATTATTTAGCCTCTCTAAGCCTTGATTCCCCACAACTGTAGAAATGCCAATGTAGTCCAGTAACAGAAGATGGGGGTAAAACACAGCCAATGAGGAGGTAGAAGGGCTGGGTAACATGGCATCCCTTGAAATGCAGAAGCTACAAAAGGCTAAAGTCAGGAGATGACTGCACTTACCTGACCACTTGCCCGTTGACCTCTGCCCAATAATCCAGTTTACATTTAGCCTATGACTGCAGAGTCTTATGCTCTATTACATCATAGCTATTTGTTACCCACAGACAGTGCTAACTCCCCAAGCTTTAGAACTTGAAAAGCAACAACCACGGGGGAAGCGGGGGAACATTCTAATCTTCAATTTTTGTCAGCTTAAAAAAGTCAGGTTTTTTTTTTGGCTTATTTTTAAAAATCCCACATCTGTATTTCTAAGTTATAGGCAATCTGGCATAATTTCAGACTATTCTTATTTAGAATGAAGTTTCTACAAATAACTATTTTGTAATCTATAGAAAACAATTACCCATAGCATATTAACAGGAATTTTTTCAAGAATGATAATGTCGTCTACGTACATTAATATCTGCTCCTTTCAGCAGCAGAAATTCCAGAATTTCAAGCTGCCCACAATCTGCTGCGTAATGAAGAGGCTTCCTTCCACCTTCTAGTGTCCGGTTGACATCTTCTCCCTTATAAGAAAAGCAAATGAAAACAAGATTTATGTGAATGCAAGACTTAAGAAGTGAAATGCGGCAAGTGATATTTTTACTTTCTTAAAGCCATAAGAGTTTCATGAAACAATTAACATTTCTTGAAAAATGAAATAACCAAAAGCTTGAAATTCTGCACAGGAGTTAACATAACAGTATGACGGAACTTCAAGTCACGAGTAGTCAAGCTGAAAACAATCCACAATAATGATAAATGTAATGAAACTGAACCCCTCCATTTCTAAGGGGTTCAATCAGCATAATGTCAATATGTGACAACAAAAGACTAGTGAGTTCAAGCACTGAGATTTTACACAGTTCATATTACTTGTATTTTAATTCTTCAAAGAAAGCATTCCTACTTTGATGTAGGCAGCCATCAATATCACAAGGTAATTTCAGTACTAGGTATTAAGAATTTATTTCATTCAACATTCAGTAAAGCCCAATTGTGTGGCAGGCACCACGCTAGGCAGTAGGAGACAGTGGTCAGCAAAATCAGACATGACTCCTGACTACATGAAGCTTATCATCTGGGGTTGGGGGGCAGATATTAATCACAAAATTAAATATATAATTTCAAAATACAAGTGCTATAAAAAAAGGAATTCAGGGCTTTCAGAAGAACATGACAATCTTGGTGATGAATGGAAGTAATGGGCCAGAAAAATGAACTTAAGTCTAAAAAAGTCATTTTCATTCACTGAAGATTAACAGAGACTAAAACTGATGACTATCTTCTCTATGGACCAGCTGTAACACATCTGGCACTCTGATACACCCATTATTTCTAATCTTCAAACAACCCCAAGAAGATAAAACCTCCATCCAATATATGAGAAGTCTAAAGCTGAAAGAGGTTAAATAACTTTTTACTGTGGTTCAGTTAGTCACAGAGTAGAGATTTAAACCCATTCTCTTTCTGTACCAACATGCTGTTTCTAATCCGGTATTTGCCCCTTCCCTCTTAGGGAGAGTTCAGATTTTACTGAGGAACAAAATGTCCTAAAGAGTTTTCTCAGCCGGGTGTGGTGGCTCACACCTGTAATCCCAGCACTTTGGGAGGCCAAGATTGGTGGATCACTTGAGCCTACGAGTTCAAGACCAGCCTGGGCAACATGGCGAGACCCCATCTCTACTAAAAATATAAAAAATTAGCTGGGCGTGATGGCATGCTTCTGTGGTCCAGCTACTTGGGAGGCTGAGGTGGGAGGATCACCTAAGCCCAGGAAGTTGAGCCTGCAATGAGCCATGATTGCGCCACTACACTCCAGCCTGGGTGATAGGAGTGAGACCCTGGCTCAAACAAACAAAATTTATTTTCTCAACAATTATATTATTCATGTAGTATGGTCAGCTCATCAAGCCCTACCCTGAATCAAGATGTTTAGAGCCCTATCATTTTACAGCCACTATAAACCATTCTTCCAAACACACATACTCTAAACTCCCCCTCCCCTTTGTCACTTATGCTTGCTCCATTCCTCCTTCCCATTAACTTAAATACTATAGGTTCTACAAGTCCCAATTAAATTTAAGATTTACCTTACCTATGAAATTTTCCGTGGTAATGGTAAGCTCTCCCTCTTGTAAAACTCAGAGGAATCAGTTAGTATTTAAATATGATGACCTTATAACTTTGTGTATGCCTGCTTTCCCAAAAGAATGCAAATTCCTTGAGAGTAGAAATGTTTTCTTCTTTATGTTTTCCTACAGTATGATACGGGGGTTAATAACAGGAGGTCCATCACCATACACCTTGGGCAAGTTACTTTCTATGTGTATGAGTTTTCTTAACTGTAAAATAGGGATGTCAGTACCTACAGCTCATAGAGTTGTGAGGATTAAACTATATGATCCATGTAAAGCACTAGGATATCATATTAGCTAGTATTAATAGAAATATGGTTAGCTATTATCTATAAGTATTATCTAGGTACATAATAGGTATACTGAGTATATGAATTTACTTATTCTTAAGCATTCTGAGAGAAGGGTGATACCAACTGTCTACCATAGCAACCAATGGTGACAGTGAAGCATTAAGTAAAGAAACTAAATTATAGTGTTTCCAAATTCCAGCCCACATGTGTATTTCAAACATATTGTTTTTTTGGTGGATCAAGAGTTTTATCAGAAAGCATCTTCCTACTCTGAAATATTAGATGATAAAACAATCTTTTTCTAAGTTAAGACTTCAGTAATCAAAGCAATAATTTCTAATGAATTGTTTACTCAAGTCAATATGTGATATGTGCATTACAACAGGGCCTCCTGTAAATCAGAAGGATATAGAAGGAAAGAGTATAATGTGCCTAAAATCACTGGAGACCATGTCAGTATCCCAACTCTACCACTTAGTTGTGGGACCAGAGACCAGGTACTTTCTAAATTTTAGTTTTCTTATCTGTAAAATGAGAATAGAAATACCTACCCTTCACAGGGTTTTAGTGTTTCATTAGATGAGATAAGCCACGCAAAGTGTTTAACATAGTGTCTGACACATTAATACATGTTTAATAAAGGCTATTATATTTAATAAAGGTTAACTATTATTTTTGTGGATTCTTGGCACTGGCTTATACTGGACATAAGAGATTATTCAAAATAGGATTAAGGCAGGTTTCTGCACAATGGTTGAAATACAAATAATTAAAGACATTCTTTACTGTAAAATGTTTTATATTCAAAATCAAATTTAAATAGGAAGGGCAAACTGCCATACAACCTTAGTCTTTATTCACAACTGCAAAAATGTTGCTGAGGCAAAGAATACTTAACAATTCAGATAAAATTAGTTTTCCTCTATTAACATTTCCTTTCTATTATTAATATTAGTTGGACAGGATTAACTGGACGAGTCTTTAGAGTGAGACAAAGCAAATAAATACGGGCAGTAAGTCACCGATAAGATGGCTTTGTCAAAGATACTTCCACGAATCAAAATGTTACATCCTCCCTTGCACTCTTAATACGAGAGTGCAAAATGCCTATGAAATGGGGTTGTGAGTTTAAACTTTCTCCTTTATCACTTCAGAGATTTACATCACAATTCTTATTTTAGCATACAAAAAGATGACGAGAATGAAAAGGCTTTGTGTGACTGACAGAAAAAAAATACCTTGTCAGCAGAGCCTTAGCAAAGCAGTACTTAGGGAGAAATTTATAGCACTAAATGCCTGTACTAGAAAAACAAAGATTTCAAACGAATAATCTTTGTATTTCCACCATAAGAAACTAGAAAAAAAATTAAATCCAAAATAAGCAGGAAAAAAGAATAAAGATCAGGGTAAAAATCAAAGAAAAAGAAAACAGAAAAATGAGAGGAATCAAAAGCTGATTCTTAAAGATCAATACAACTGATAAACCTCTAGCAAGAGTCATCAGGAAAAGAGTGGAGACACAAAGTGCCGATATCAGACTACAGATTATCTCCCCACAAAGAAACCTTCAGACTCCAGATGGCACCACTGTAAATTCTGCCAGACATTTAAGTGAAGAAATAATACCAATCTACCCACTCTTCCTGAAAATGGAATAGATGGGATGTTATCTCAACTCATTCTGTGAGTTCAGCATTACTTTGATTCTAAAACAAGACAAAGTTGCTATAAGAAAAGAATACTATATGCCAATATTCCTCATGAAAAGTGATGGAAAAATTTTAGACAAAATTGTAGCAAATCTAATCCAACATTATGTAATAAGGATAATATACCGTGACCCAGTGGGGTTTATCTCAGGAATAAGGTTGATTTAATATTTGAAAAGTCAGTGAATATAATTTACCATTTTAACAAACAAAAAGTAAAAGCCATATGATTGATCATCTCAATGGGTTAAAAGGAACCAATATCCATTTCTCATCAGAATTTAGCAAACTAGGATAAGAAGGAAACTTCCTTGGCCTACAAAAAAACCTACATTTAAGATCATACTTAATTGGTGAACGACTGAAAGCTTTCCTCCTAAGATCAGGAACAAGACAAGGATGTCTGTTCTTACCACTTCAATGTTGTACCAGCGGTTCTAATCAGCACAAACAGGCGTGAAAAGAAATAAAAGGCATCCATTTTGGAGAGGAAGAATTAAAGCTGTCTTTTATCTGCAGATCACATGGTTTCGGGGGGGTGGTCCTGAATGACAATTTCACCAGGTTTTCAGCAGTCTTGATGGGTGATAGGTTCAACTAGTGGTGGTGAAATAGGGAAGGAAGATAGTGCTCTATATAGACCCTTTCTTCCCTGCCTGCAGCCTATATTCTAGGCCTTACTGACATCATCAGAGATAAAGACACCTATTCTGTATTCTTCATTCTACCTTCATAAAACATTACCAGCTACAGAGAAAAACCAAACCCTAATTTTCTTTCCCAGATTCTGGGGACAGAGAAGAAAGATACACAATCTTAACAGGTTCCTTAGCTCAGATGGAAATGTTACCATGTTTTCCTTTTCCTCTGGCTCTTCACTTTCCATAGAGACTATTTTAAACCTCTTCTACTTATTATAGACCTTAGACTTTTGTCTCCTCTTTCCCCTTCATTCTCAGCAGATGAGCCCATATCCTTTATACAGAAGATTGCCTTCAGACAAGATCTCCCTCAGGAACTTCCCTCTATCACACCTTCCTGCAACTGACCCATCCTCTCATCCTATCAAAAGCCATCCCATCAAAAGCCATCCCTCACCTATGTTTTGTATTATCGTCCCTTCTTTCTTCTTTTTTTGGGGGAAAACTTCATGTTTATTCCTTTTCCTGACTGTGTTTTCAACTTCTCCTGTTTTACTGGCTCCTTCTCATCGGCATGTGCCACTCACAGCTCTTTCACTAAAAAAGCCAACAGCAGCACATAAACCTCCCCTTGGACTTGACATCCGCCCTTCAGTTACTGTTCTCTTTCCTCCCTGCCAGGGCTCAACTTTACAAAAGGGTTGTCTGTATTTGCTATCTCCAGTGTTTCACCGTCCACTCTAATCTGGCTTCCACCCTCAACACTATTACCATAACCACTTTTGCTGAGGTCTAGGGTCTCTACTTTGCAAATAACAAAGCTTCCCTTTACTCTTTCCTTTCGTTGCAACAAGAAGTCTGTCAGTTATTAAATACACAACCTAGACTGTATTATATTAAAACATACTAAATTGCTTTGAAGCTATTTTCTCTAAATATGGTATATTCCATATATGTAATATAAGTAACATATGTAATATGTTAATATTATACATAATACAAATATGAAACACTACTACTTCATAGTATATTCTGGTGATGAGTTTAAATTAAATACACACACTCTATCTGAAACCACCGTAGAGACCATAAAATGCTTTAGGATGGGTTGACTTCTGGTGCCTCTAAGAGTGTAAGAGGAGGATTGAGATTACAGTGGAAAGGAGAAAGTCTATGTGAAATTCTAAATCAAATGGAACCCAAGAAAGGTCTTAATATTACATTCTGGCAACCCGAGATTAGCTTCTCTGAGTCTTCCTTGGTCCTAACCTGAATTCTTCTTAGTGTTAAAAAATTAAAAAAAGAGTAGTTGGTGAGTTCCATGTCGGAGAACCTAATTATTATATCATTTATTCCAATGGCAAAGCATAGTGCTATAGTTTTGATGCGTGTCCAGAAAATCTCATGTTGAAATTTAATATTACAGGTGGGGGCCTAAAGAGAGGTGCCTGGGTCATGGGAGTGGATCTCTGATGAACAGATTAATGCTCTCACTGGGTGCGGGTAAGTGAGTTCTTATTCCATTAGTTCTCGTGAGAGCTGGTTGTTAATAAGAGCCTGGCACCTCTTCCCTCCCTTGCTTCGTCTCTCACCATGTGATGTCTCTAAACCTGGCTCCCCTTCACTTTCTGCCATGAGTGGAGGCAGCCTGTGGCCCTTGACAGATGCAGGTCCCAATCTTATACTTTCCTATACATTGGAATCATGAACCAAATAAACCTTGTTCTTTATAAAGTACTCAGCCTCAGATATTCCTTTTTAACAACCCTAAACAGACTAACATATGTGGCATTTTAGGACTGGGCACTGGACAGATTTTTCAACTTAGAAAAATTAAATATTATTGGCATTTTCCTGATATTCTCAATATATAATTCCCTTATTTTAATCCTCATAGCTCTTGTTTATATGTCTCTCATTACACTGACCTCCATTCGATCAGGTATTTGTTATTTATATACTTTAATAAAAACTTCATTAAAGAAAGAACAACGAAACAACAATGTCTTACTTGTTTATATGCTGCCTACATGTCTGTGGGTGACTTGCACACAGCAGTCTTATTTTAATGAATCCTACAGTCACTTAGAACAGCTTTGTCACAACGCAACCTGTTGCCTACCAAACAGTGACTACTTCACAAAGTGAAATAGTTTATAAAACCTTATTAGGGTCTCTGAAAGTTATACAATATTGGTGTTGGAAGGAGCTCTGAATGTCACCTAATTCAGCCACCCATTCTATGTTTTAATCCTTGTTTGTGACTGCCCAACCTATAACTGAGTATCTCTAATGAAAGGCAATTCAGAACCTTGCTGATCAGTCCATTCCTGCTCTCAGTACTGGAAAATTCACTGTTTACTAGCTCTAGTTCTATCCCTTGCAGACACATGGCACAAGCAATTCTTATTTTTACATTAGGTTATTAACTGTGTTTAGCAGTCACAACATACTGTAACACAACTAAATATTTTCATTGATTTGTTATCCTGAATTTGAGTCACTAATGGGTCAGAGAGACCTATCATCTGCTGATCCCTAATCTAGTTCATGACACTTTCATCCAACCATCTTCCCCATCATTCCCCTACGGATATCACTGAAACATTCAAATTTCAGTGAAGTATTTCAGATTACCTTTATAACAGTCTAGAAACTTCAAAAAAAGGAAATTTGTATAGCACGAATTATTTCAAAATGATCCCCTGATAAGTGTCATAAACCACCCCACTGCCACCACTTATAAAATCCAATCTGGAAATTAAAAAATATTTTAGCAAGGCCTACCATCCAAAATACAACCACTGTTACCACTCTGCTGTTAATTCTGTTTAATTATTTTCTATGAAAATAATTGCTTTAAAAAGTTGTAATCATGTTTTCTTTCACATGAGGCCTAATTCTTGAAAGATACATATATTCTATCAAATGGATATGCCATAGTTTACTTATTCTAATTACAGACATGTAATAAGTATCAAATACCCTGTAACACTAAAATTCTTATTTTACAGAACATAATAGTTCCATATTTCATTGATTCCAAAGCACACGTTTTTCTGTATTTTAATGTCCCTAAAATTGGGTCACAGACACCACTTCACCTTGGAGACTGGGGGAAAAGTGCTCATGGGTTGATTATGCACTCTGTGTAAACACTAACAATCATTGTCTATCCCTGGCTTTGCTACTGAAACCTATACGTGGGTGGATCAAGATGTTAGAATGTAAAGTACAGAATTAGATTAAGCTGACTCTGAAGAACATAAATGGCAAAAATTCACTGAATTGAACTGCTGATATTATTCTCATGAAAATTTGGTGAGTGTGTCATCAATTGTTTTTAATCTAGAGAAGAGAAATTAAATATCAAATAGAACATGTCTTAGATCTAATTTCTGAGAACAATGCTATTGGCTGTATGGGGAGTATCCCTAGAGTTTAGTATAAGCCACCTGGCTATCACCACTGAGTCAGTTGTTTGCTTTCTTAACAGTACTACAAGCAAGGGAGGATTTTTCTAGTTTGTCAGTATTATTCAAGGGGAACATCTGTTGTTTTTTTTTTTAATGGAACATCTGTTTTTTTAAGATCAAGATAAACTGGTGTATTGCCTCTTGCTTTACTGCAACAACAGGATGAAATCAAACTTACATGGTATAATTTCCTCTTTACAATACCAAGTTGCTTTTTCCTTCTAGTATTTCATGCTTATTAGATGGTTTATTCTAATATTTTCCCAAAGATAGCAATTTGATTACTCAATCATTTATGAAACATTTACTGACAGCTTATAAAGTTTTGGGAACTGTGGTAAGCAACTGGGATAGTGATGAAAAAGGAGTCACTTCCCACAAGGAATTTGTAACCATAAAAGGCAAAACAACAAGTAAACCATTCATATCACATGATTACATTACATCACGTGATAAAGCCGCGGTACAGGCTATGACTTTGTTTTGGGAATACAGAAAAGGAGATGTAGCTCAGCCTACAAGGGGTCTAATAAAGCTACTAAGAAGAAGTAAAGCTTGGGCTAAGCCTAACATTTTTTTCTTAAGAAAAATAAAACAGATTCTCTTTTCCAGTCTTCATGATTTCATTTTTTAAAAAACAGTGTAATGAAGTTATGCCTTAGGCAATAGAGAATATAAAAGATCAGATGAACAAAACCACTAGCACAAGGATTCTTCTAGTACATGAACAGGTTATAAGTGGTGGTCTTATAAACAGGTGGTCAGAGGCAAACCTTACATCCTAACTGCTAGCACACCCTAAATCTGAATAGTGTTTCCCCCTTATAAAGGATAGGTAACAGAAGAAAACCAATATGGAGATAGGTGTATAAAAACTAATCATATGGCAAAAGAAATATATTGAAAACTCTTTCCTCTAAAATGTAGTAGAGAAAAAAAAGAAAAAAGAAAAAAACCTCTAAGGAAATATACACCTCCGAAATGATTTAATATAAGAAAGTTAACTTTAGTGTTTGCCTTAGCCGCACATATACTAAAACTGGAACAATACACAGAAGATTAGCATGGCCTCCCCACAAGGGTGACATGCAAAGTCATGAAGCAGTTCATATTTTTTTGGTTTTTAATTAAAAAAAAAACACACGAAACTTTAGAAAACATCTACAGAGTAATCAAAATGGAATCCAAAGGACAAGGGCTCAGTGAGTAAGGATGTCTTAAGAATAGAACAGGCAAACACACAAAGTAAACAAACTGAGGTGCGGGCTGATAGGAAAGGGGAGCTGCAGAGAAAGTGACATATAGCAAGGAAATTAAAACTGCAATTGCAAAATTAAAATTTGTAACAAAGTCAGTAAAGTTGGGAAACACTACTCAAATTAAGAAAACTCAATTAAGTAAAGACTTGTGAACAAGCCTAAGAAATTTTCCCAGAATACTGAGGTGATAAAGTAGTACGAATGTTTAAAGAAAAAGATGATTGGTGTAAGGAGTGTAAAGTTCTAACTTATAAATAATACATAACCACAATGAGAACAGAAAGTTTTAAAAAGTTTTTTGAACTCAGGAAAGACCTGAGCCTATAGATTGTAAGAACTCGCTGTATCGTAGGCAAAATATCAGATATTCCCCCCACAAAAATACAGTTGTATAATTTCTTTTTTATAAGGATAAAGCAAAAAGATCTCCAAAATTAAAAAGTCAAAATCACACTAACACCAAAAAAATTAAATTAGGCTGGTCTCATATTTGTGGCTTCCCTAGAACGCTGAACTCCAAAGGACTACAGAGAGAAACTATCAGATGTTTGGGGAGAGTATGAAATATATACTCCCCCACCCCCCTTTTTTTTTTTGAGACAGCATCTCACTACCTTGTCCAGGCTGGATTTGAACTCCTGGGCTCAAGCAATCCTCCTGCCCCAGCCTCCCCAGTAGCTGGTACTACAGTTTCAATGTGCTAGGCTGTTAATGTCAAATGTAAAGATAAGAAGAATTTTGAATTTTGTTAAAACAACAAAAAGAACAGTAAACAAATTTCCAACCAGAAGCGCCTGCTGAGAGATACCTAAAAGCAAAATATGAAAATGTAAAATTCTTTTAAATGGTCAAAAAGATAACAGGCACACAAATCTAAAAAGCTAAGAAGAAGAATATTAGTACATGATAAAGTAGAATTCAAAGCAAAAAAAGTAAATGGGAAAGATGTTCATTTTACATTAAAAAATGTATAAGCTAGTCTACATGTAATAATGTATACATTAAAAATGTATAATCTGAAGAATGGCAAGAAAACAATGGACAAAAATAGCACTGTACAGAGAGACTATCATAATCATCTCAGTCTCTGGCAGGTAAGGACATAGCAGGCATAATAATTAATGAGACTGAATTAATGTATATCAAACTTCTTACTCTATGGAAATTGTACCTTACTATTTCACTGAATATTAACAAAATATTATTATAATAGAACAAAGAAAACTTCAATATTCCAAAGTTTTAAAACCTTACAGAACCCATTATCTAATCCTAGTGTAATAAAGCAAAATTAATACCAAAAGCTTTAGCACAAAGTAAACATAAGAAAATAACTCAAAGAATGAACAAAAATAACACACAAAACACAGACAACCATACCAATATTAAATCTCCTAAATTACTGATGGAGGAAAGAAAAACTCAATACTAGAATTACAGACCATTTTGAAAATAAAGGCTATTCTATTAGTGGCAAGAATATTACTTATGGACAGAACCAAATCTGTGAAAAACCAATCTGGAGGTGGTTAGTTAAATTAATATGAAATAACATGAGTTTTAAAAGACTGCCACTGTTCATTAGATTTTTCCCAGCTTTTTTCAGTTTTTTTCTCCCCTATTCTAACTGGTTTTTAATATGAAACATAAACATATTAACAAATATGTGGTATATTTTTAATAGTTCCAGATTTTCTCTTCAACAGCAAAATCTTTTACATGCTCCTCCACAGTGTGGCTTGGTGGGGGTTATTCACTAGATTAGTACTTCTTACAGGCCTCTATGACACAGCATTAAGTTTATTATTCAAATAATAAACTTTGAATAATAAACACTACAATGAAATAGTACTCTTTATGCTATTTCTAAACGCAATGGCCATCTGACTCCTACAGAGAATGTTTTTTAGGCCTTTCATAGGTGAAAAGAAACAAAACTCTTCCTTTGATCTCTAAGATAGGTACACATTGCTGCCACTGAGTTCTAAGGCAGAAGTACATACTGTACTGTCACAAGAGATCAGTGTCCCAAAAGCTACCTAACAAACAGTAGACTAAATCAGCGTATGTGTAACCACTCTGTACCACAGCATGTAAATTAAATATTGAACACATGACAGTGGAAAGGAGCAAAACTATTAAATTTACAAAATTCTATATAGTTGAGTCAATGTCCCCAATAATTTCAGTTACTAATTGTATTACCCTTCTCCATTGAGAATTCAGAATTCCTAAAGCCTGAAGTATTTAATATTTTTAAAATGACAGATCCATTTGAGATTAATGCTATAATACAGCCCCTTCTTTCCTAACACTCTCTCTCTGTCCTCCTCCCTACCCAATCCCCCAGATTAAAAGTCCTTATTTAAGATATAACTTTGCAAAAAAGAATCACATATTACTGTACTGGTGACATCAGTTTGTCAATACCACAATTATAAATTACAACACAGCAACGGGTTTATATGTAACATCTACCACTGACGGGGCAAAGCAAACAAGAAATGTGACAATACATTAATACTTTATCTGGAACTTTACAATACAGAAAAACTGAGAGATGGCACAACAGAAAGAAAGTAAGTCTGAAAGGACGAAAATATAAAATCAACTGCTCTTACTTGACGTATTTCCTGAACCGTTAACATGGCACCAAATGCAAACTTTCTCTTGCTGACGTCATCCTAATGCATCAAACTTACAAGCTGTGAATATGAACTCATTTTAAAGAATGACTAACAATACATTTGTTATGTATTGTTATCCTACCGATACATATACTTGGAACCTTCAACTTAGGCATTTTTTTCCTTTCAAAAATGACTACTTCAGTCATTCAAATTATAGAAATTTTAGTTTTCATGATTTACTTATTAAATACACACAATTTTTCTTCTTTGGAAGGCTTAGAAGCAATTAATTACACTTAGACATTTTCTAACTGAAAATAGTAAAGTATTTTTTAAAAGTGAACTCGTAAAAATTAAAATTTTAATAACAAAATGCATGTGTTTATATAAAGAAAGACTATCAAAATTAAGAAAATCCATTTAAAACATTACGGTAGTATGTCAATTTGGAAAAAAGACTCACATGATCAAAAAGTAGCTTCACTTACAAGATTCTAATTCATGGCTCCACAGTTGGAGGGGAGGGAGGGGAGAGAGAAGAAAGGAAAGAAAAAAGGTGACAAGAGGCGAGATAAAAATTCAATACCTAAAGTTTCAAAGTATATAATCTGTAGAAATCTACTGAGTAGGAAGAATACAAATTTTCTTAAGATTGTTTTCCTGCTGCCAAAATACATGAAGGACAACTTGAAACTTTTTTCTTCACAGCTCTTATTCCTGACAGAACTGCTTGTTGCACTGTTTTCTGCTACTATCAGAAGAAATCTAAAGGGAAATTGATTTTACACCCTTGAAATTAATGTTACTATTCTAATTTACAGATTTAAAAAAAAATCTTTGTAGTTAAACATTTTAGCTAGAATGTTTCTTGCCTTTCAGTTGTGCTAATTTTGCATAGAAGTTTGGGGATCCTTTATTTACAATCTTGGGTGTTTTCAGTTCTGGAAATTTCTATTTTTATTAGTTCAAAGTTTGTATGTTCCTTCCTATTTTTTGCTGGTTAATTTCAATGTTTTATCTACTGTAATACTCCATCTTCAGTTTTTTTCCATTTTTGTATTTTACTTGTAGATCTGAAATATTTCAATGCAAAATGACAAAAAAACGAATACACTTTTGGAGTGAGTTAGGGTATAGTTCAAATCTTGTCCTTCCATTTGATAGCTGTAAGATCTTAGGTAAGATTTATTTTCCCGTAACTAAAAAATGGGGATAAGGCTTAACCTTATGAGTTCTGAATTATACACACACACACACACACACATACATATAAATTCATTATGTACCTGGAATAGAGTAAGTACTCAACACTTTCTGTTCCCATTCTTTTTCATTTCGAACTTGATGTTCTATAGTCTTGATTCTCCTCTATATTGTAACCAAATATGACTTTATCTTAACAAACTGCATAGCTGCTTTTTAAGTTTTATCCATATTTCATGTATTAAATAAGGAGAATAATTTATCAGAACCCATACAACCATGTTATTTGCTGTTTGTTCTCTAACCCTTTTAACTAACCCTACCAAAGAAAACTCATCTCAGTGGCTGACACTGTAGGTGTTCAAATGATATTTCTTGCATGAATTATGAATGAACCAGTGAAAACTGCTAACTAGCCTTCTCTTTCAGTTCTGGAGCTGCAAATCAAGCCAGGGAAAGGACTGGGAAGAAAATTCGGGAACGTTTTCAGTGAAGGATGATCTCATACAGCTGAATAGATTTTGCAGAATCTACTTTCAGTTTAAGAATCTAAATTAGTTCCTGTTTGTAAATTTACAAGCAATGATTCCTCATTTTCAGGATTCTAGGCCTCTTGCCTAAGGTTCAAATTTAGTATAGAAATTCTACGCTTTTCCTTTTAGAGAATTTCATTCAACCTCCCTCTCCTGTCTATCCACATGCGGCTTTCCATGCCTTGCTTTTCCAGTCCAACATCTTTCAATCATAAATATTTCTGAATAATGTTTTTTGGTAATGCTACCCCAAAATAAGTTTTATATTACACACTTTAATTTTGTCTATCTCAAAAACTTGAGAAAAAAGTGAAACTTAGTTTATTAGACATAGACGTTTTTCTAACTTGAATGTTATGTAGAGGTGTGCGACCTATGGCTCATGGGCCAAAGCCAGAATGTTGTCTGTTTTTGTAAATAAAGTTTTATTGGAACTCAGACAGACTCATTTGTTGACATATCATCTATGATTGCTTCTGCACAACAGCAGAGATGAATAGTTATGATAGAGACTGTATGACTGCCAAGGCCTAAAATATTTACTAGCTGGCCCTTTACAAAAAATATGTGGCAACCCATGCTACTAAGCATTGGCCTCTCTAAACCTCCTCTTAGATCTACACAGACAATAATAAAAATAGCAAATATTTACTACAGAATTTCACTGTATTAAGCACTGCTTTACAAATTTTACATTTATATTATCTTTTAAAACTTGTACACAACATGAATTGAGTATTATCACAATCCATATTTACAGATACAAAGCTGAGGTTTGATGAAATTAAATAACATGGTCAAGGTTAGTAAGTGGAAAGGGCTGGGAAACAAACCTCAGTCTACCAAAATCCAAAGTGAAAGAGTAAATTACTCTCTCAGAGAAAGCTTCAAAATAATAAATTATAAAAAATGTTTTCTAAGGACTTAGTTTTAGCGTCAATATGCTTTTATATTGTTATAAGTAACGTGGCATTAAGTATAGGTTTTAAAGTTTGTTTCTCAATACCAAGGTAAAAGCACTGGTGATTCTTATTTTTCATAAGGAAGCAAGCACAAAACTACTTTTAGTGTGACTGTATAGTTTTAAAAATTCTTAACTGAAATCTAAAATGATAGTCATGAGAGGTTACAAGTGAAAGTGGCTGTTACAGTAACACAACTGTTGTCACTACAACAGTGTGGAAAAGTTGGACAAAGTTCATTGAGTTTATAACAACAAAGAGCTTGAAAATTTAGAGCTATTTCTAAGAGAGGAAATGAAAGAACATCATTTACACTAAGAACATCTGTTAACATACAAAGCAGTATATGGTAAACCAACTTTGGAAACAACAAAGGAAGGGATAGTTTCTGCAAATACCAATTAAATAAAAATGCAAGGAAACTGTATGGCGGATAACAGGCAATGTGATAACTAATGAGAATACAAAGATAATTGCTATCTTCAAACCCACAGCACATTAGGCGAGGTAAGTAGGTAAAAATTAATATAGGGTTCTTAATTTCAAGCATCAGAAACCAAATCAGACTGATTAAGACATGTAACACATTAACAGATATTAAAAGTAGCTCCCAGAACTGCTAGGAGGAATAAGAACAAAGCTCAGTAAATGGACACTTGTATTAAAAGCAAGAAATACAAGTGCTCCTCCACTTATGATAGGGCTACACTTAAAATGCATTTAATACACCTAACCTGCCATCACAGTTTAGCCTAGCCCGCCTTGAATGTGCTCAGGACACTTACATTAGCCTACCATTGGGCAAAAACAGCTGGCATTACAATACACGGCAGAGTACCAATTATTTACCCTTATGATTGATTGGCTGACTGGATCTGTGGCTCCCTGCACCATGAGGGTACCATAATGCATATCCCTAGCACTGACATGATTTTGACTTTGAAAGCGTTGATTCTGGAAGATCAAAATTCAAAATTTGAAGTACAGTTTCTACTGAATGTCTATCCCTTTTGCATCATCTTAATGTCAAAAAAAAATGTTAAGTCAGGGACTGTGTGTGAAATCAAAATCTGTCACAAGAACCACCTGAGCACAGAAGAGATGCTACAAATGGCACATCACAACTTCTGCTGTTTTGGAAAGTGGTGTTTTACTGCTGCCACTACACATCTTTTATTGTGTCTGAGCATTTGTATCAGCTCTAGATAGACATATCCAATTAGTCATGTTTGGGTTATGAGCCCTTTTCCTGTGTGGGCAAGAGAAAGCAATTTATTTGCACTTTTTGGCTTTTGTTGTGGTAAGCACCAGACCTTGCCTTTGATCAAGATTCATACAATATATGCAGGGAACTCCTCAAGCACAGGAAGAAGCTTCAAGTGCTATGACCCCTGTTAAGAGACAAATGCCCCACTATAAACACTGTAGCTTAAAGATCTGCAGAAAATTTTTTAGCTGGTGGAGGGGCAGTGGAGAAGAACCTCTAAATTCTCAAGTTTGTGAGGCACTATTCAAGTGACTAAATGGTAATAATGAATCCATATTTATAAACACACCTTTGTTTTTTCTTAACCAGTCATTAAGACAAAACTCATTTTAGACGTTCAAAAATTAAAGACATATCCCACAGACCAAGATTTGACTTTCATAAGCCGCTGTTTTTCAAATTCAAGTCCAATAACTTGTCCATCAAGCCAGAAGCCCATAAGCTCTCAAATTTAAGAAACTCTACAACAGAACATAAACCCAACAACAATGTTCTATATTAGACATCACCCACAAGCGATAAACTGCACAAGCAGTCAGGGAATGCTACGCAGAACAAAACAGACATGAATATAAAACTCCAAGAATAAGAAGAAATTTGCCAAACAGATGGTATGGGACAAAAAAGAATAATTTATTAGAGGTAAGAGCTACCATAAGATACTTCATTAGGAAACACAATGATGTAGCTGGGGATGGGGGTTGGGGGGGGGAAACTCATCCAAGTTCAGGAAAATTGAATTTAAATTGCCATCCAATTAGCAGTATGATCCTGGTCAAGGACTTTCACACCTAATTTTTCCTTATCTATAAAATAAGGGACCTGGACTAGTTGCTCTGTAAGTAATTTTGCTTCTAAACAAGTTTATGATGATGCTGATTAGGAACAAGAGCAAACATTTACTAGCACTCACCATATGCCAGGCACAATGTTAATAAGTGTAAAAGAATGGTTTACACTTATTAGGCAGGTATTATAATCATTCCCACTTTCACCAGTTGAAGAAACTCAAGTTCTGAGTGCTTAATTCACCCCAAGTGTCCAGTTAGTAAGAAGGTCAGACATGGAAGATCTAATTCCAAAGCCAACAACACATTTAGCCTCTATGCTGTGGTTTCACCAATAATGCAATTCCAAATCCCTAAAGGACAGTGCCAAAATGAGCATCTATTGTACTATGTGTAAAGTTTTTATTACATACAATTGTTTAGTTGTTGAGATGGAAGTCTTGCTATGCTGCCCAGGCTGGTCTTGAACTCCTGGGCTCAAGTGATAGATCTTCCTGCCTTGGCCTCCCAAAATGCTGGGATTACAGGCATGACTTATCATGCCTGGCCTATACTTTTTTTTTTAAAAAAATACCTATATTTTTCAGACACATAGTTTAGGTCTAAGTATCAACATCCTCATTATTTATGTCAAATTGAAATCTTCCTAAAATATGTTATACATGTCTCTAACTTTGTAAATAAGGGAAATGTAACCAAGTTTAAACTTTTTGTGAAGCTCAAGGTTATGCTTATACATATTAATTATTGCTTGGGGCATCTGAAACTTTAAGGTAAAGATGGCTCTTTGCCCTTTACTTTCTTGGGTCAGCTTCTTATGTTTTGGTTCCTTTCCTCTTAGTAATCACTGCTCCTCTTTACACCTGTAATTTTCTATGGACTAAAAAAAGACAACAACAACAAAAATCAAGCTTCTAAGCTTATCAGAAATATTTAGTAAAGACACTGCTGCAAAAAATTTGCTTTCAGCCATTTTTGTTATTACAAAGTGGGCTTTGATGTAATACCATAAAGTAACTATTAATTACCAATTTTGCTGCGATTTGATTATCTAAACACACTTCCTCTGTTTCAAATCTTTGATATGGCATATTCCTACAACGCATGACATCCTCCTATCCTGATTCATAAAAAATTAAAAGTATTATGTTCCACAGATCACACAATCCCAGCATTCTAGAAAAAACCAAAATGCTTAATGCTTATTAAGAGATACACGTTAAGTTTTAAGTAGGTTCAAATCATCCTAATATTTTTCTTGAGATTATGGGGCAAAAAATGTAAAGGAATCACCTGCAAAAATCCTAAAGAGAATGTGAGCGGGAAAGTGGCTCTATCTGATACTAAAACATAGCTTGAAACTACATATCATTACATCAGTTTAGTATAGATAGAAAAAGAACAAGTAATCTGTTTTGATAAAGATGACGGTTAAAATCATTACTAGAGTAACTATAATAATCAATTGTATGAGAACTCATTGTCAAAAAAAAAAAAAAAAAAAACCACAAACTATATTCCTATTTCATGCCTTACTTCAAAATAAATAATGGAAAAGTCAAATGTCTAAAATGAGAAGAAAAAAGTTCCAGAAGAGCAAATTTATTTGTAATTTTACAGAGGAGATCTTTATGAACAGGATACAAAATCCAAGTCACAAAAGAGAGAAGAAAAGAATACATTTAACCCCTCAAAAAGTAAAGATCATTGTAGTACAAGAAAATAAATGAAGTCAAGAGACTAACTGGGAACAAAATTTGCAAAACACGATAAAAAACTGATTTCCCTAATTTACAGAATTTACACAAACCAGTAAGAAACAGATCAACTAAAAGAAAAATAAGCAAAAGACATAAACAATCATTTTCCACCTATCCAAAGGGCATAATCTAAAAAGTCTGATGATGCCCAGTGTGCTGTTGGTGTGAGGGAGCCATCAGTCTTCATGCTCTGCCAATGTGTGCCTAAGTTGACAAAACTCATGAGGAGAGTAATGCAGATATATTCTCAAGTTGTCAAGGTATATGTACAAAGGTGATCACTACAATACTGTTTCATTGCAAAGATGTACTGAAAACAAAATGTTTATCACAGAGGAATAGTTAAAAATGAATACTATTCACCATGTAAAAAGAAAAGAATAAATACATTTCAATGTGGAAAGCAAAGTATAGAAGTGTTTACAGAACTTTTTAAGTGGGGAAAACAG
The DNA here is from genome assembly GCA_963573385.1 of Cacajao melanocephalus. Classification (NCBI taxonomy): domain Eukaryota; kingdom Metazoa; phylum Chordata; class Mammalia; order Primates; family Pitheciidae; genus Cacajao; species Cacajao melanocephalus. Next base: position 30,564 of record CAUYLG010054268.1, read on the forward strand.
ATGATTCAGTGAATTTTCAATGTTTTTCTGAAATTAGTTACATGGACCTGTTAAGAATGGCTGATTTGTTCACAGGCACTGGGGAGGGGAGATCTTTACCTTTTAGTCCTAACCATGGCATTTCAAAATCCATATCTGAATTAATTTAATTTTACTTTTTAAAAGTTAGGAGTTATCTAAATAGCAAAATTTTGGCCAGTTTTTGTCTTCTTTATTCTGTCTTAAAAACACTTAATACATTTTATATTTTAAAGAGAGGAACCACACAGGTAGGAAAAATAGTCAATGGGATATTTTGTTTCACTTTATTCAATACAACTTTATTTTTTTAATAACAAGCATGTATTTTTATAATTTAAATCAGCTTTAATTCATTAAATTTTTAAGTATCTGCACTAATAAAAGGAAACATTTAGAATCTCAAAACACTTTAGCCTATGTACATCTGAATGAACATTTATGTTCCAATGTAAAAAAAGATCCTCTATTTTACATATTTTTAAAAAGACGAAAGGCATTAATAATTAGAAAAAAAGCTATACTAATGTTTATCTACTAAGGGCACTTGTATATCATACAAACTGACATCTGCTTTCTGAATGGGTCACCAGCCCTTCTGTAGAAAGGGCAACACATAGTGACACATTTTTATAAGAAAGAAACTAATAAAGAAGAAAAAAAAAAGGAAGCTGCCTAAAACCAATAGATGCGAAGTAGATTGAATCGGAGCCTCTTTTAAATTGGCTATTTTATTAGGAAAGTGAAAAGTGATCTCAATAAGTCTTGCAATTTGTAAAGATTAGAGTTGACACCTTTCTCAGGTTCAAGAGATTCTGTCCTTCACGTGGCACACATTGTTGCTTTTCAAACCTATTAAGAGTGTCAACGGCAGATGTAATTAGAATGGAGGTTAGAGGGAAAGGAAACCACAGAGAAAGGGAAGTTAGAGACCAGGCTTCTATTTCACAGCAAGTGAAACAGAAGAGCATGTAAACAAGAGAGTACATATATTAGACCTACTGAAAATTATAAGTGGCTATTTATCAATGCAACTCACCAGCACTCACCTGTAAGGACATTGGATCCTCAATAATTTATACCAAAAAGCTCACCTTTTAGTAGTCTCAATGGCTAATTATCATCCTGCTGTGATTGTTTATTTTTACTGTTTATATACTCAACAATATAGTACCTCCCCCCCCCCCCCGCCCAGTTATCTGGCCTTATTGAGAAATGAAGGTCAAGGGCATGCTGAAGTAGTTAACACCATGGAGCTTTGAAACTCCTTGAGAACCCAAGAAAGTGGGTTCAAATCTCAGCTTCACCACTTAAGAACTTTATGATCTTGAGCAAGTTATTTAATCTCTGCCTCTAAAATCTCTAAAATGGGGTTAATACTGCTAATAACGCTCATGCTTACTGTTGATAAGTTAATGAAATAATACTTGTATACTGCATCACAATCCTCAAATACATAAAATTTTATAAACATACTCCTTTTTTCAGTGTTAGTTTTATTTGAACCATTATGAATAGAAATCTCAATAATTTAGTTATTCTTGTTTCTTCCTAAGGCAAACAGACAAAATATAACTTTTTCTGGACTGTGTAGGATCACAATCAGGAACATAAATTATAAGGTAAGATTGTATGTGACTATAAATACAAAAAAACATTCTGCAGGCTATCAATCTCTCTTGAGTGATGACAGTCTCCGATGAGAGTTTAGGTTTACAGAGATGTTTGTCTCTGTTAACTATTTCCAAATTGTTACATTTAAAAATTTTAAAATATGGTCTCCATTTGTGTTTTCATTCACAGTCAGAGCTAATTAGTTTTGCCTGCCTCTTACAAGCCGCTTCCTTGTTTTCTTAATTCTAAACTGCTGTTAGCTAAAAAAAAAACATTTCAAAGCAAACTGATATGGTTATAAACGCACGCACGCAGGCACGCACGCAGCCCCCTGTAGATTCAGACAGTTCTGGGTTTAAATTCCAGTTATGCTACTTAGTTTGTGACCTTGTCAAGTTACTTCAGTTCCCTAAGCCTCAGGTTCCTCCGCCTTAAAACAAGATTATTACATATAATGAAACACTGTGGTAAGAAGCAAATAAAAACTTAGGTGAAACATCTGACAGAGTGCTTTCTAGTACCTGACAATGTAAGTCATCCAGTCAATGGTAATTATTATTCGGTAACTAATGAAGTATGTTGAAATTACTGCTAAGTTAAGAATAAAGTGAATTTCTTACTAGGAACATGCTTTCAATGTGTACAATTCCTTGGCACTACGCTGGAGACAGAAAGATGAAAAATATTATCTACCCTCCAGGAGTTCAGAGCCTAATGAAGACAGATGTAAAGAAAACCACAGCAATCTGATGAGCAAAACAGTAAAAGCAGCAGCACTCTAGGTGAAGTCAAAATATTTTTCTGGAAGGGGTGATACTTACCCTAGAAGGGTAAACAGGAGTTTACCAGATTAGGGGTTAGGGATTGAGGTGAGCAGACTCGATATTCATGCCCCATTTTTTATTTGGATGTTTCTTTTGGGTAACATTATTTTTGCCTTTGTCTTCCATTTCTGCCTTTATGTATATTTCTCCTGCTGGAGTTAATTCTAGCCTCACCTGACTTTCAGACTGTGTTATATCTGTTCAGACAAATTCTATATTTTCTTTCTTGACTATTTTCTTAGAGTCAAGAAAAATATAGTAGTTAACAGCATGGAAAGAAGTACCAACTGATCCTAAGTAGTGAGAAGAAGAAAAGAGAGTGAGAAATGGAAGAGGAAGCCTAAGAAAGTAGTCTTGGTAACCCTCAGAAATCTAGGAAAGTTTCCCAGTTTCCAGCATGGGCAAATGGTTGGCTCATGGTGCCATTAGTAAAAATGGAGACACAATAGGAATAAAAAAACAGCTGAGAGGAAAACAGCTCAATCTAAAATTTGTCTGAACAGAGCTTAACGCAGTCTGAAACTCAGGTGAGGCTAGAATTAACTCCAACAGGAGAAATTTAACATAAAAACAGAAATGGAAGACAAAGGCAAAAATAATGGCACCCAAAAGAAACAACCAGATCAAAAATGGGGCTATGAATATCCGTTTTGGCTTCTCATGAATAGCTTATTTTCTCGCTTTGACTTGTTTTCCAGCTGGACAACTGAATTTTATGAAAGTGAGATGTGATTTATAATTTGCATACTACTATAAATGTCTGAATCTTTTTTCACATAGGTCTGCTGAATATAGGTGCTTATGTTTCCTGAGAATTGTGTCCAATTTCTTTACCATCATCTCAGGACTACTAAAGTGTTTAAAACCTGAAAGATGCCCAATAAAAATGAATGAATTAACTAAATGTGGTCCTTAAGTCAGTCAAGAAGCCAAATGCAGCGTTGAAAGACTTTAAAATTGCTCTGGATATTGTTTAAGGTTATACATGAACATGTAACGTAGTAATCTAAACTTTTCTCTAAATAATCTAAATTTTTCTCTAAATACTGTCTTTTTCCATTTCAAAAGACAATTTTCAGGGACTTGGGAACTATGAACTCACGTTTCTAAGTTCAAGAACTCACCTAAAACCAATGATTTAAGGACATGCTTTCAAGAGAGAAGTCAGAAGCAGGTAGAAAAGTGTAATTACTCATTTTTAAAAATACTAATTTAAAAAGGGAAAACAGGCTGGGCCCAGTGGTTCACACCTATAATCCCAGAGCTTTGGGAGGCTGAGGCCAGAAGATTGCTTGAGGCTAGGAGTTTGAGGGCTGCTTGTGCAACAAAGTGAGATCTAGTCTCTACAAAAAATAAAATTCACCAGGTATCATTGTGTACACCTATGGTCCCAGCTGCTCAGGAGGCTGAGGCAGGAGGATCACCTGAGCCCAGGAGTCTGAAGTTACAGTGAGCTATGATCATGCCACTGCACTCTAGCCTGGGTGACAAAGCAAAGACCCTATCTCAAAAAAACAAACAAACAAGAACAACAAAACGGTCCCCCCGCCCCCCCACCCCCCTAAAAAAAGAAGAGAAGCAGGAAAATACTAAAATGCTTATCTTACTCTTCCAGGTAGATTCTTATGTTAACAATGTGAAAGATCTTCACAGGAATGCTGAAGAGAGTATTTTAAATAGACTCTCACCCCTGAGAATGAAGACAAGTGTAAATGTTTCTTTGGCATTTTCTTTGCACATACCAACTCAAATAGACGCACATTATGTAAACTCAGAAAGTGAGTGTTTACAAATTGGTAGGCGAAAAAGGTGAGTCAATAAATAAGCAGGGGAAGACAGCTGCGAGGCAGAAGAAACTAATAAAGACCTGAGAGTATTCAAGGGCACCACCATTAGGAAGCCGAGTCAATACAAACTTTAGTGCTTGTTTTGTCATTATTTCTCATTTAACAAAGTGAAAGACACTTTATGAAATCTTCATTACTTAATAAAAACTAAGAAAGGATAAAGCTCAATGCTCTGTACATCAGATTACTTTACAGTTACAGTCATATTTTTTGGATAGTCCAAGTTTTCAATATTTCCTTTTGCTTTTTCTGAATGCCTACCCTCCCTCTTATGAACATTTTTTATATTAACGAAGAATAGGCTATGGTTGTAACATAGGGGAAAAAATAAAACTGAACATGATAACCTAATTATAAAACTAATTGGAAATAAATTAATCCATCTTTATTGGCACATATTTTCATACAAATATTTTTGTGTAGTTCAGAATTCTTTGGGCACAATTTATCTGTCTGCATGTGGACCTTGGGAATCTCCTACTAGAAATCTTGGTATGCTATGCTTTCACAATTAGATCTTAGACTGAGAGAGACGGCATGGAGCAGCTGAAGAGTTTCAGTTTTGGAGTCAGCAATTTAGTTCTTGCTTCACAATTTACTATCTCTATAACTTTTCTTAAGTATCCTGCATCTCAGTAATCTGTAAAATGGGACCAATAATAGGACTTACTTCACAATAGTCACAAGGATGACATAATGTGTCAGGAAAACACTAAATAAATTGTGTTACTTTGGTAGCTGTAAGTTCAGTTAGTAATCAATTTTTCTGTATTTCAAGTGTATCAAATAACCTAGGTTCCACCACTGCAGAAAAACAAAAGCCCACTCACTTCCAGAGTATTGCAGTGCCCTGCCACTGGTAAGTGTTCCAAATAATTTCTTCCTTTTAACTTTATATTAAAATAGCCAGTAAGTCAGGTTTCAGTTGGCTACGAACTGAGAAGGCAGTGACTAGAAGACAGCCTACCTAAAAATCCACTGCAAATAACAACTAAGCAGGTTAGCAGCACCCAAAAAGTCTAAATTGTAATGACAGTAAACAGAGTAAAAGCCATCAGCAGTTTGCCTTGCAGAATCCTGTAAGTTTTAAGAAACTGCTTCTGCTTACTTGCTTCCTAACACATACCTCTGAAGCAAAAACCCTGAAGCAAAAACCCAGGTCTGGTACTATTCGTTTAAGAGTTAAAATTTAGCCTGGGTTCTGACCCTTTTAGAAGGTGAGCAAGATGCCATCCGTGGTTGTCATAAAATTATACTTGTTTTGGAAGATTCTTTTTAGATTATCCGTAAATTAAAATCACATGTTAAGTTCTCTCATAATTACAAAAGGCACAGTTTTAGGATGGAAAGGCAGGCTAGCTTGGAATTTTAAGTTTCCCACTCTGCCACAATGTGGATTCAGTTTTATATTTGGGGCTGAGGTTTGAGTTTGGGTTTCTTCATCATTATTTTACCCCCAAATACACTGTCACTAAACTGCATTGCTATTTACTATAAGTGTAAGCATTTCAGGTGAAATCAGGGAGAAGAATGGAATAACTAAAGTTAACATGCTTGTTTAAAAACTATTCAGATATCTTAAACATTCCCAGATGCCAAATATGTATTTGTTCTGGTGGGGAAAAAGGAAAAAGGCCACACCCAAAGTTAAGACACCACAGTGAAGTGATACCAAGTTTCAGAATTTTAACTATTGCTATTTTCAGTACTCTTTTCACGGTCAATGAATTCTTTAAATTCACACCAGGCCCAGCGTTAAAGAAAATGTTCCTCTGATCCTAATTACTTAGGTTACTTCATTTAGTAATGGCTAAGTCCAAGATGGAGACCCACCTCATTCAAAGAAAGGTTTAAGTAACTTTGGTGTAGAAGAGGGCCAGACTCAAATGATCAGCGCTCGGAAGAGACTCTGGATGAGCCAGACACCACTGCCCCCTCCCCCAACAGGCCAGGATGTCAAGTAGCGCCTGACTGTATTAACACAGCAGTTACCTGACACAGAACGCTGCCAAGTTACTTGGACCCTTCTTTCAGTTTAGCTCCTCCCTAGACGCCCCTCTCTCCTTGGTGCCGCCTCCATCCAGGAAGTCTCTCTTCCCGCCCACCCCCATCCCCGCAGTCCAGCTCCCATCAGCTTCCTCAGCCTCATCTTCAGCCCACCTCCGTGTTTTCGCCTACTCTTCTCATCCCCGCTTACCTTGGCCACATAGTCTTTCACCTCATCCAAGTCTCCGTTTTTCAGGGCCCACATGAACTCCTTGTCGCACATCACTGCAGCGGGGCAGGCCGGTTAGCCGGGCAGAAGATGAGGAGGCGGTGGCAGCAGCAAGCGGATGCCGCCGGGCAAGAGGGAGGCAGGGCCGCGCGCAGCCAGAGAGGAGAAGAGAGGGCAGGTTAGGCTGCCAGGCGGGCGAGGCAGTTGGCCGCGGCGACCGTTCGGGCGGGAGAAAGAAAGTTCTTTTGCGGCCACGGGGCCCAGCAAAGCAGGTTCCGCCTGGCCGAGAAGCAGGAACCTTTACACTTCCGGTTCACTCCCCGCTAGGACCCTCCCCCAACTTCCTCTTCCTCTTCTCCGCGGAACGCCCCTCTCTGGGCCCCGCCTTTAAGGTCCGCGACGCCAGCGCCACTAGTGGGCATGCGCAGGTTACAGGGGCGGGCAGTGTGGAGGGGAGGAGCCGGGGACAAGTGGGCGCGACCGGGAGGCTGAGTGAAGCGGGCCCAGAGGAGGTCCAGACTGCGAGGGGTGGAAGAGTGAGAGGTATTGTGGATGGGATTAGGACTTTTCTGCACCTAAAGTTTTAAAAACTTTACTTTTTAAAAAACAATCTTGGAGGACATCTTGCTCAGCTTCTAAAAATGTATAGTAAGAGTCTTTGATTTAAACTCCTTTCTTTCCTTCCTTTTCCCCTTCCCTCCCTACCTTCTACCTTCCCTCTCTGTTATCCTGTATTACTGGGCTAAAAACGATAGAATAACGCTATTTCTGCCCTCAAGGAAATCTTCAACACTTAAAACTACAATGTAAATTGAGTATGTTAACTATGTGTAATGTTCTCTGGAGCAAAAAACCTTAGTGTGTGGCAGGGGAAAAAGAAGAAAAACAACTCATTTTCCTGACCAGCAAATGACGTCCAGGAGTAGGAATTCAGTTTGATGCCGTAAAGTGGAGCAAACCAAATTTTCTAGTACAATTTGCGTTTTTTAAATTTACTGTTTGTTTTTAATGGCTCGAAACTTTAGAACCGTTCTAGTGAAGTCAGTTTTGTGCTTCCTAGGGTTTAGTTGTAATGCCATAGTGCACAGCTACCAGGTGAGCTGTTCCTGAAAACCCTAATGATCCAAGCATGAGCACATGAACATAGATCCAATAAAAGCTCTTCTTGGAACTAGAATATACACATAATATATACACATATTTAACTATTACTATATATATAACTCGTATATATACAGATAATCTATTATTTGTAACCCACTAAACAAATTAACCAAGCTACTTTACTACCACTGCCATACAGTGTAGGGATTCTGAACAGACTCTGGAGCCAAATTGTTTAGTTTCCAATACAGGCCCCACTTCTTGCCGATTTTGTGTCATGTTGGGCAAATGACTGAATCCTCGTCTTCTACTGAACCCCATGCTTCAGTTTTCCACATGTGTAGAATGGGGATACCAATAGTGTTTGGAAATGTAGTTTTTTGCTATCATTTAGAATAGAATAGCAAATAGGTTTCAAATCAAAAGAAATCCCTCCAAATATTAACAGCTATATAGATTATTTGTTAATTTTACTCCCTAACAATTAGAAATACAAGTCCACATACCCAACAGTGATATATTTCCGGAAACAAATCTCAAGGAGGAGTTTGTTAGCCAAGTCCTCGAATCTCCATCTCTTCTCCAGCACACTCCCACCTGTGTGATTTCTGAGTTACATCATGCTGAGCGGTCTTGATTTATATCTTTGGCCAGGTGCAGTGGCTCATGCCTGTAATCCTAGCAGTTGGGGAGGACAAGGCTGGAAGATCAGCCAGGGCAACAAAATGAGACACCATCTCTACAAAACACAAAGATTAAAAAAATTATCTGGGTGCAGTGGCAGACACCTGCTGTCCCAGCTACTTGGGAGGCTAGGGTGGGAGGATTGCTTGAGCCCTGGAGTTTGAGGCCACAATGGGCTATGATGGCACCATGGCACTCCACCACGGGTCTCCAGCCTGAATGACAGAGCAAGATCATCTCAAAAAAAAAAAAATCTTTAACCAGACTTTTCCTATGTGATCCAGTCTTGTATTTAACTTCTTACTCATTAGGATTTCTCAAACTTAACATGTCCACAATAGGATCTGGTCTCCTGTAGAAGTTAAACCTAGTTATCCCCGATACATCTCTGTAAATGGCAGTACCAACCACCCTATGACTAAAACCAGAAACGTGGGAGTCATAATCACTCTTCCCATTCTCAACTTTTCGCTTTTTCAATCTATCAGTAAATCTTTCAAAATATGTTTTAAATTTGTTCATTTCTTGCCATCTTCACTACTTACTACTCCCTGCATCCTCACATATCCCCCACAACCCTTGCCACTGTCATCATCTCCATCTACACTACTATGATGCTATGTGCTGTGATAGCCTCCCAGTTGGTGTCCTATTTTCACTCTTAACATTTCTAGATAATTCCCCACATTGGGAGTTACTCTTTTAAAACTTAAACATGCACTCTTTGTCCTAAGACCTTTCAAAGGCTTCCTATTGCAGGTAGGTTAAAATCCTAACTACTTGTTAAGGCCTTCAGGGCCTTTTGTGCACTGACTGCTGATGGTAGTTGATGTTATCTCCTCTCTCATGACATTCTCTGGACACCCTCATTGCTTCTTTGATTTTGAAATATCTTGTCATCTCTCCGTTTCAAGCTAAACCAGGCTCATTCCACCCTAAGGCCGTTATGCTTCTTGTTTCTTCTCTGGAATGTTCTTCATCTCAGTCTTGTTCGTTCCTTCTGACTTTTGAGGTTTCAGTGCAAACCTTCAGAGACACTTCCCAGACCACCCACTTTAAATAGGTCCCTCAATTACTTATATTGCCCAGCTTTTCTCCTATTTACATCACATATCACAAGTATTTTAATTATCTTTTTTGTTTACCTATTCTGGTAAGTATTTGTAGTGTTAAAAAAATAGTTCCTTTTGTCTGCCATTCTGGGCACAAGAGAGAATTGCTCATCCTGGCTTGTAGTTGAATAATGTCATGTAACTAATTTTGGCCTACTAGTTAGCAGACATGAAATGAGTCACTTCCAGGCTTGTCATTGTAAGACCCTTCAGAACTCTTTCCTTCTGCTACAGCAACTAGCAACATGCAAGATAATGGCTACACAGACAGTCCGTGTTCCTGCATAACTACAATAAGCAGAGCACAGAGCTCCCTCATTATCCCATAGTGGATATATAGGATGAATATGAATTAAACTTTTATTGTTTTCAGCCATTGAAATTGTGGTGTTTATTACTGGAGGAACACTGAACCCATCTTGACTAACACAGAAATTAGTGTCAGAATGGGGATGTTACTAGAACAAAATCTTTAAATAAATAGCGTTGGCTCAGTGGCTGGGGAGTACACAACAAAGGAAGTGATAGGAGAAGCCATAAAGATGGTGATTCATATTCAAAGGAGTGAAACCTTTAGCAAAACTGCTGTGATAATATGGGGAAGCTCTAGTAGCTCTGGAGGAAAAGGCCAGAAAATGGAAAGCTAGTGGCATGTGTCAGTAACTACTGACTATATAAAATACTGTTACTGGTGGGGGGGTGTCAAGTTTCTTGGCACTGTGAACAAAGAATTGGACACAACGCACAAAACAAGAAAAGAATGAGTAATAAAAGCAGAGATTTATTGAAAATGAAAATACACTCTCTAGAGTGGGAGCAGGCTGGAGTAAGCGGCTCAAGGGCCTGGTTACAGAATTTTCTGGGGTTTAAATACTCTCTAAAGGTTTTCCATTGGTTATTTGGTGTACACCTGATGTAAATGAAGTAGTGGCCCCTAAATCAGTCTGATTGGTTGCAGGAGAGGACCAATCAGAGCCTGAAGAAAAGTTACAGTTACACCGTATGCAAATGTCTAATTGGTTGCAGAAAGTGATGAATCAGAGGTGGGGTGTGGTGGTGGGGGATCACGAGATCAGGAGTTCAAGATCATCTCTACTAAAATACAAAAAATTAGCAGGGTGTTGGGGTGCACGCCTGTAGTCCCAGCTACTCAAGAGGCTGAGGTAGGGGAATCGCTTCAACTGGGAAGGTAGAGGTTGTAGTGTGCGAAGATTGAGCCACTGCACTCCAGCCTGGCCACAGAGCAAACTCTGTCTAAAAAAAAAAAAAACCACAAAGTTTTTTTTTGCACTCCTATGCAAATGAAGACTTGGCCTGTGACCAGCCCAGTTGGGGTAGTTGCAATTTTTTTTAAATTGCATTTTAGGTTTTGGGGTACATGTGAAGAACATGCAAAATTGTTGCATAGGTACACACATGGCAATGTGATTTGCTGCCTTCCTCCCCATCGCCTATATCTGGCATTTCTCCCCATGCTATCTCTCCCCAACTCCCCACCCCCCTGCTGTCCCTCCCCTATTTCCCCCCCAAAAACAGACCCCAGTGTGTGGGTAGTTGCAATTTTTTATTTGTCATGCAGAAAAGATGGGGGTTGCAAAGGGTGTAGCCTCGAGTCCTTTTGTTATTTGAGCATGGAAAGTTGGAGTTTTCCTTTCGATTTAGTTTTAGGAAGTCAGTTAGAATCGGCCGTAGTTTCCCTGCCTCCAGACCCTATTCTCCTGCCTCAATGGTACAGAAAACGATAAGTTCAGAAAATAATTGTCCAGATTGCAGTTAGGCATGAAATTGTTTATAGGGAGCTATAAATTTGGAGACACACATGTTTAGAAGATGCAAGTAATTCTCATTATTATTCATTGAAAAACAAAACTGAGATGAGCAACAAAGGTAATTAGAACCCAACCTCTTGGCAAGGATCACACCCATGACTAAAACCTCGGAATAGGTTAAAGTGGTACTCCTTGAATCTTTTCAGTTGAACAAAATGGTACAGATCTTCCCCATGACAGAGCTTAATAGATTCAAGGTACCTACAAGAAAGAAATAAAAGAGAAAGTTGTGACACAGTACAGTGGAGACACTCAATCATGGTATACGGAGCTGGCTTGAATCAAATATGGAAGAAGCTGACTAAATTTTTGAGAGACATGCCAAAATATCTATCAGTCAAGACTAAAGGAAACTGTAAATAGACTTGACGTGATCATGGGGCTTCAGCCTTCTGTGGACAAGAAGTTATCTGAGAAAGCTGCTCAGACTTTAAGGAGAACACATTTTCCAGTGCTCACTTAAGATAAGGACCAGGAGGCTGGGCATGGTGGCTCACACCTATAATCCCAGCGCTTTGGGAGGCCAAGGTGGATGAATCACAAGGTCAGGAGTTCGAGACCAGCCTGGCCAACATGGTGAAATACAAAATACAAAAAATTAGCTGGGTGTGATGGTGGGCGCCTGTAATCCCAGATACTCATGAGGATGAGGCAGGAGAATCGCTCGAACCTGGAAGGTAGAGTTTGTACTGAGCCGAGATCGCAGGACTGCACTCCAGCCCAGGTGACAGTGCAAGACTCCGTCTCAAAAAAAGAAAAAAAAAGGTAAGGACAAGGAGAATGTGGTCTAAACCCAAAAGTAGCTGAGACAGGTCCTCAATCAATTTAGGAGTTTATTTTGCCAAGGCCAAGGACATACCAGGAACAAATGAAAAGGAATTGCAGAAACAGCCTGTGGTCTGTGCCTTACTTCAAAGATGATTTTGAGGGCTTCAGTATTTAAAGGGAAAAAGTGGGCGGGAGGAGAGAAAAGAAGGGTGTGATAATCCATATGTTACAAGAGAAAGGAGCAGGTAGCAGGTAGAGAAATAGTCAATTGTGTATTTGTCTCATGCTCAGTAAACCAGCACACTTTATATAAGGTGAACATAGAGAAGCTGCCTGTGGAGATGTTTAACTTTTTATCTGTTGCTATCTACTTAGAAACAATAGGAAAGTCAGCTTCTTGCATGACTTAGCTTTCAGCTTTTTTTTTTTTCTTTTAGCATAGTGAACTGGAGTTGTTTTTATTTTCCTTTCACATTTCGCTGCCTTTTTCTTTTTAAAATCTTTCTGAGAAAGCATTTTAGAAGAAACTGAGTCTCTGGTTTTGTCTGATCTCTCATGGCTAGGACAGTTTATTCCTAGACAGACAGGTCCCACATTGTTAGGAAAGCTCATTTTTAGCAGATGTAAGGTCTCACATCCCAAAAAGAAAAAAAATGGGAGAGGAAGAGAGAAAGAAAACAACAAACAAAAAGTGAAAACAGCCTTGGAAAACCGACATAGGCTGTATTACTCTAAAGTCCATACATCAGTAGGCAGGTATAAAAGTGGTTTATGTACGTAAATAGGTTGCTATTATTTTCTTCCAAAGTTTAAGTTGTCTAGTTTCAGTTTGCATGGCTTTAAGATGAGTACAACTTAATTCCTAGCAATTTCAATTAAAGAAAAATGGACAAAAAAGGAAAAAAAAAGAAGGGAAAAAATTGAAGGCATTATTTTGGAGACTTGTAGCCAAGAAAAATTTTAGAATTCAGTCTAAATTGTGGAAAATAATAAAAGTCAGAAACATTAGGCAAGACTAGAATGTAATAACAGGTGTACTATAGTTTAGTTTGAAACGTAATTTTTCTCTCTTCAATTTTCAAATTTTATTCAAGACAAAATCATAGTAGGAACAATATGTTTAAAATAAGTTTTAGTTTTACTATACTTGGCTTGATTATTTGCATAAAGTGCAGCAAGAATAATCATTTGCCATGCAGGCTCTCTCTTTTTCTTTATAAAATTGGCTTTGCTGGAAGCTTTTCATAAGGCATCTAAGATTTGAGCTTTTTAAAAGCCTTGAGCCCAGCTAAGAATTCACTGTGCCTGCAGATACCTGTGTGAATTGGGTGAATTCCTTTTTTTTCAAGGTCTCAAGAAAACTCGAGTTTCCTGGGCTTGTCAGAAAGTGACATTCTTTACTTACCACAGGTCAGGACCCTGCAAATAACAATGTATGATCCCAGGTTTTCCAAGGGGCTTTTATTGGCTTTATAGGTCAGCCTCATTTTCTCAAGGCAATATGAAAATGTCATTACAGTCAAAGCCTTGATAAAATCACTAGTGTCCCCAATTATGTCCTGTTATGAAAGAAAATAGATTCTTATGGAACTTATGCACAGAGCTGCATTGTCATAAACTAAGGATATTCACCAAATAGTTTCCAAATTCTGAAACAATTGCAATTAGTTTGAAAGAAAGGAATTGTTTTAAATTTTTCTTATTAGGGTATACTTTACTCAATTGTTAAAAGCTGTAAATAGCTTAAAAGAAGGGAAAACTTTCTTGACTCTAGAAAACAAAACAGAAAGAATCAGCAAATGTTTGAGACATAAAGTCATAAAAGATTATTTCAGTCTTCTCTTAGTTCAGTCCATGCAATTAATTCCTGCTCTGCTTTATATTGAATCAGCAGTCCTCCTAAATGCAAAGCTCTCTGTGAGAGTCCTGGGAGTTTTCCTTCTCTTTATTCCAATGACATATTTTCTGAAGTTATTAGAAACCTATATTTAAGAGTACTCCTCAGAATTCTATAGCTGATTATAAACCACCCTATAAAAGGATGAAGTAAAACAATCATGGATGATGAAAGTCTTAGAACAGCTACAGGTAAAGACACAAATGACAAGGAAATTTGGTTACTTCTGTGGCATACAACAGTTTTACATAATAATTATAATTATTACTGATAACATATACTAAGACATCTCAGAGCCTCAGGAATCTCATATAATTTTGGAACACATACTAATAACACATTTATATAAATATAATCAGGCCAGGCCCAGTGGCTCACGCTTGTGATCCCAGCACTTTGGGAGGTCAAGGAGGGTGGATCACTTGAGGGCAGGAGTTTGAGACCATCCTGGCCAACGTGGTGAATCCCCTCTCCGTTATAAATACAAAAATTAGCCAGGCATGGTGGCACACACCTGTAGTCCCAGCTACTCAGGAGGCTGAGGCAGGAGAATTGTTTGAACCCAGGAGGCAGAGGTTGAGTGAGCCGAGATCGTGCCACTGAATTCCCGTCTGGCTGACAGAGTGAGTGAGACTCCGTCTCAAAATAAATAAATTAAATAAATAAATAAATAAATAAAATCCAAAGAAGCTTAAACACCATTTTATATTTGACAATGCCTCTTGTATGATTTTGTTATACCAAATAAGCTGAATATGTCTCTTTTGGACTTCAGGGGACCTAATATCAAAAAAGTAATGAGGCCAAAAGGATTGAATTTATCATTTGATTTTGGAAAGTCTGTCAGATATTAAAAGTTTAAAATTTTTGGTATCACAAAATACAATCACAAGTCTTGTAAAATAATTTATTTAGCTAAATTTTTGAAACTCAAATATTTAAAAAAAGGCAAAAACTTTTATTCTTTGAGAAAGGAAACTTACTTTACCAAGTAAGCCCTAATAAAGACAGCATGAGGCAATTAAATCTGTCTCTCAAATTTTATAAACAAAATTTTAAATTGTATTTTGTTGTTGTTGTTTTGCTTTTGTGTGGTTTTTTTTTTTTTTTTTTTTTTTTTTTTTTTTTTTTTTTATAAAAACATTTTAAATTTTTTAAAAGAAATAAAAAAATTGAAATAAAAAAAAAAAAATAAAAAAAACCACACAACAGCAAAAAAACAACTACAACATACAAATTAAAATATTGTTTATAAAATTTGAGAGACTGATTTAATTGCCTCATGCTGTCTTTATTAGGGCTTC
>CAUYLG010054269.1:0-27739 GCA_963573385.1 Cacajao melanocephalus
TTCTGTTGCCCAGGCTGGAGTGCAATGGCACAATCATAGCTCACTGCAGCCTTGAACTCCTAGGCTCAAACAATCTTCTTCCCTCAGCCTCCCACATTCCTAGGACTGCAGACATGCACCATTACACCCAGCCAGACCCATCTTCTTGAAAGAAAACTTCTTCCTTACAGCTTGCTGAAACTTCAGAAAAGAACTCCAGGGTCCCAAACTCTTTTAGGTATGGGCAAAAAAAAAAAAAAGTTTTACCCAAAACTGGGTTTGTCTTTAGAATCCTGTTAGCCTTTCCCTCCACAACCTAGTGGTCTATTCCAGGAAGGTCAGTATTTCCAAACAAATTAACTCTATCTATGATCGAAGTTCTTCTTATAGCCAGGAGTTTCAAATCCTTTTTCTACTAACCTTTCATCAGATTTGCTCAAAAATCACCAACTTTTTACTGTTCCAGTACTTTTTCCTCTTTCATCCTTGGGTAATTACCAATGGATATGTTAGTGAGCAGGGAAAGATTACAAGATCAGCAAACAGAAGAAGGTGGAAAACTAAGCATCCATGTGACCCAGTAATCTGGTTGCAAATCTATGAATAATTCACAGTTAACTTTGCCCACATGAAAGAAAATGAGAGATGTGTAGTTACATCATGAAAAACAAACACAAGAAGAAAAGAATTAAATTTCAAATACAATCATGACTATATAGGGGGAAAAAAGCAAATAAGAGAAAAAAAATGAAAAGGAGAGAGCCAGGATCCCAGGAAATACATTAAACCATGACTGTGAAAGACAAAGAGAATATGAAGCAAAAAATGTAATATAGAAATCTACCTTACTACACTGTGTATAGCCAAAAAAATAAAACCACAGGAAATAATGGATCTCCCACTACCATTAAATTAACTTCAAATTGCTGTTGTTTCTAATTTACATATGCCTGATGTGATGGTGGAAGTATTTTTTTAATGCCATTTACATGCCACAGAAATATTGTAACCAGAATAAAAGATTATTGATCATTTCCAATAGCTTCCTCTAAAGTATATGCCAAACCTCACGGAAGGTATATGTGAGAGTCATTTGAATTTCAAATGCATTTACAAGGGTCAGTGCTATAACAGTATGTAGCAAGTGGATGTGTAATGAGGAGGTATTCCAGACCAACTGTTTCCAAATTATGCTTTTAGATTATCTTCATTTCTCTTTTGAAAATATGTCCTATTATTAATAGCACAGACTAAGAAATCATTGACTTTTCTGACATTGAATTATATCTCTGGTTTTACAGTTAATCTCTTTCTCGTGCTTTTACACACCAGCGTAGCTACAACAGACTTATACCCTTATTGTCTCTAGTAAACTCCTAGAAGCTTTCAAACCCCAGCTCAAATATCACCTGCACTGCAAAACCTTTGCCAGCACTTCCAGGTGGAGTAGAAATCCCTGCTCAGGCCAGATATGGTGGCTCATATCTATAATCCCAACACTTTGGGAGGCCAAGGCAGGCAGATCACGAGGTCAGGAGTTCAAGACCAGCCTGACCAACATGGAGAAACTCATCATCATGAGAAATACCTCTAAAATGTATTTTGATTCATCCCTCCCTTCTCGTCCTTCCCTAAAATACAAAACTAGCCTACTACTAAAATATAAAAATTAGCCCGGCATGGTGGCAGGCACCTGTAATCCCAGCTACTCAGGAGGCTGAAGCAGGAGAATCGCTTGAACCTGGGAGGCAGAGGTTGCAGTGAGCCGAGATCACGCCACTGCACTCTAGCCTGAGCAACAGAGCAAGACTCCATCTCAAATAAAAAGAAAGAAAGAAATCCCTGCTCAGCACTCTCATCACCCTGTGTGTGTGCATCTATTCTACATGCAGCTTCAACAAGAGTTTTCTCTTCCAGCACCTAAACTCACCAGGTCAAGATATAGCCACAGTGCTTGTATGTATGAATTGTACTAATAGTTAAGTAACAGAGACCTATGGGAGTTAATTTAAATTCAAAGATGGGGAGGGAGGCATATTACCACAAGCCTATATGGGAATCTCATCGATTCCAAGCCAAGCTTCAGGGAAAGTCTGATAAAAGACATGGAAAACCATCTGGGATTCAAATCACACTCCCATCTTCCATAACCAATTCTTCCTAACATCTGCTTTACTCTTTAAACTACAGACAACACAACAGAAGAACAGAGTGGTGGTGGAGAGACTACATTTCACCACAATTTTTGCACCTACAGGGGACAAGTCCAGTAATACAAAAAGATCCATCCCTTGTTGTCTCCCCTTTAGTCCCAATTCCAAATTCCAAGGGGGGATTGAATTGCCCAGCTTGAGTCGGGTGTCCACCATGATCCCATTTGCTATGTTCAGGTGGCCAGGGATATATGGTTCAAACACAAGTAGTGGGGAACACTAAGAAGGGGAGCAGAAAAGAAGGGAGAATCATTGTGAGTTAAGCAGATACCCCAAAAGGTGAATCCTACACAGGTATTTCGTTGGATAAAAGGGAAGGAGCGCAGGAAAGGAGAGAAGGAAAGAGGGAGGGCGAGAAGGGAAGGATGACTCAAAATACATTTTAGAGCATTTTTCATGGCGATGAGTCAAACCAGGAAGAACTTAATGTCTTACTAGGGATGGTCATGAAATCCAGTGGCAGTAACGTCATCGAATACATATGCATATGATGATGTACATCTGCATGTAGTAGCCCCTGATACGGACTCTTACATTTGAGAACATGTAAGCTAATCAATAGCTTGGATTTGCAGTTTAGGAAAAATCAAAAATATGCATAGAACCCAAAACCCACAATCTATACTGTCAGTGACATCTGCTCCAAACAATCCAGACGGCCTTCATGCTTAGTAACCATCAAAACCTACTGGGAGGTAGAAGAGAAACCCATTTCTACTCACTGAAGTAAACGTGTGCTCACAGCAAACAATTAGCAGCCCTTTGGGCATAAAACTGTCAGAAAGACTAAAGCCTGGGTATGGTCAAGGTTTCCCAAAGTATGGTCCACATTGGAATCTCAGCCAAGAAATCTGCATATTTAACAAGCTCTTGGGAGGCTTTTTCTTTTTTTTTTCTGAGACAGGGTCTTGCTAGGTTATCCAGACTGGAGTGCAGTAGTATGCTCAGGGTTCACTGCAGCCTCGACTCCTAGACTCAAGCAATCCCACCTTAGTAGCTGGGACTACAGGTATGCACCACTACACCCAGCTGATTTGTGTAGGAACAGGATTTTGCCATGTTTCCCAGGTTGGTCATGAACTCCTCAGCTCAAGTGATCCTCCTACCTCCGCCTCCCAGAGTGCTGGGATTACAGGAGTCAGCCGCCAAGCCCAGCCTGGGAAGCTTCTTATGCACAGCACCACTGTGTAGCCCCTAAAATGATTTCCAATGACCCCCAAGCTATACCCTTTTGCATTTCACTGTCATGTTAAACTTGGTTTGATCTGTATTACCATAGCATATAGCAGAAATTATAATACATCACTTCCAAGATTAGGTTATAAAATATTTTGGCTTTTGTCTTGAGGGCTCTCTTTGTCTCTCTCTCTCTCCCCTTTCTTTCTCTTTTCTTAGGTAACCGTTCCCACTGGGGACAGCCATGTCATGAACATCTCCCATGGAGAGAACCACATGGCAAGCAGCTGAAGCACCTGCCAACAGCCTCATGAATGAGATTAGAAGCGGATACTCCAGCTCCTTCAGAAACTGCCGCACTGGCTGACAGCTTGACTGCCACATCCTAAGAGACTCTGAAATCAGAACCACTCGGCTAACCATTCCCAGATTCTTAACCCTCAGAAGCCATGTGAGATCATAAATGTTCATTGTTTTATTGTTTTACTTGGCTACATTTGGGGGTAATTTACCACACAGCAATAGATAAATAATACAGGTGGCTAGTCTCCAAAGACGGCCCCTTCCTGTCCTTATATACTGCTCCTCACATCAAGAAATGGAGATTATTTTTCCTTTCTTTACATTTGAGCAGGCCTTGTGGCTGGTTTGAACAATAGAATGCAGCAGAAGTGACATTCTGGGACTTTTGAGCCCAGTTTTTAAGAGAACTGGCAGCTAGCTACCTCTTGGACCCCAGACACATGCTGTGAGCAACCAAAGCCACACGGAGAGAGTATGGAGAGAACAGAAGCGCCTGTTTGGCAGCTCCAGCTAAGCTCCCAGCCAGCAGTCAGCACTGACTGCCTGCCTTGTGAGTGAGTCCTCTTGAATGTCCCACCCAATTGAGCCCCCAGATGACCGCAGTCCCCACCAACGCCATGTGAAGCAGAACTGCCCAGTCACTCCAAAGAACTGTGAAAAACAAATAGTTGTTATTTCAAGTCACTAAATGTGGAGGGTAGTTTTCAGGTAGCAATAAATAACCAAGACATACTAACTTTTTTTTTTTTTTGAGACAGTCTTACTCTGTCACCCAGGCTAGGGTGCAATGCCACAATCTCAGCTCACTGCAACCTCCACCTTCTACGTTCAAGCAATTCTGCCTCAGCCTCCTGAGTAGCTGGGACTACAGGCACTACTACCAAGCTTGGCTAACCTCTGTACTTTTAGTAGAGACAGGGTTTCACCATATTGGCCAGGCTGGTCTCAAACTCCTGACTTTGTGATCCGCCTGCCTCAGCCTCCCAAAGTGCTAGGAATACAGACATGAGCCACCATGCCCGGCCAGACATACTGTCTAAACTGATGAATTTGTTCTCTAATGATTAGATTCTGAGCATCCATCTATAAGTGGAATATAGATATCTGTCCAAGGGACTTTTCCAGGCAAAGAATACATACCTTGTAAGATTGTCTTGTACCTTGCATTTCCTTTGAATTCACCAGGATGCTGGGAAGGCTTTTTGGCACTGGTTCCTCCAATTTCTTCTCTGCTTCTAACAACAGCACAAAGAACTAACATTAACTGAGCTCTACTAGGTCCCTGGCACTGACCTCGTTTACCTCTATTAATTTGTTAAATTATTGGCTGGGGCATGGTAGCTCACGCCTATAATCCCAGCACTTTGGGAGGCCAAAGTGGGCAGATCATTTGAGGTCAGGAGTTCGAGATCAGCATGGCCAACTTGGCAAAACCTCATCTCTACTAAAAATTAGAAAAATTTTAGCCAGGTGTGGTGGCAGGGCCTGTAATCCCAGCTACTGGGGAGGCTGAGGCAGGAGAATTGCTCGAACCTGGGAGGTGGAGGTTGCAGTGAACTGAGATCAAGCCACTGCACTCCAGTCTGGGTGACATAGCAAGACTCGACCTAAAAAATATGTATATATTAATTATTATAGCAACACTAAGAGCTAGATCCTGTTGTTCTAGCTCTTAGTGTTACTATAATAATTAATATAATAATCCCCTCCATTCTCCATATGGGAAAACTAAGGCCTACAGAGGGAGAACTTGACCAAGCTCACACAGAGCTCATAGGCAATAAAGCCAGCAATGGGGCCGGGCACGGTGGCTCACGCCTGTAATCCCAGCACTTTGGGAAGTCGAGGCGGGAGGATCATGAGGTCAGGAGATCGAGACCATCCTGGCTAACACAGTGAAACCCCATCTCTACTAAAAATACAAAAAATAAAATAGCCAGGTATGGTGGTGTGCACGTGTAGTCCCAGCTACTCAGGAGGCTGAGGCAGAAGAATCACTTGAACCCGGGAGGCAGAGGTTGCAGTGAGCCGAGATCACCCATTGCACTCCAGCCTGGGTGACAGAGCAAGACTCTGCCTCAAAAAAAAAAAAAGCCAGTAGTGGGTGGGACTCTGTCAGTACAACTCCACATCCGTGCTTCACCACTGCTTCCTCCTACACTCAATCGTAGGAGGCAGGATGCTGTCATTACCCCCATTTTAGAGACAGGAACCTGAAGCTTATGGACCATGAGTCCCTGGGACAAACTTCACGCAATTAATAAAGGGAAGCTCTAGAAGGAAACTTCCCCTTTCACCTATGCTCTTAAACACAACCATTTTACATCCCCACCTTTGCTGAACATGTAGATTGTAGGAAGGGTCTGGTCCAGTCATGTAATCTCCACTCTGTTAGGCTCTACCTTCCAGGCTCTTCTAGGCTGCACCTTAGGATCTGTATTCTAAGGAGAAGACAGGTCAAGGAATCACACATCTATGGTGTCAACTTGGCAGCTCCCGGAACTGCTTTTGTTTTTTACTTTGTTTTTGTTTTTTGAGACAGGGACCGCTTCTGTTCCCTAGGCTGCAGTGCAGTGGTACAATCACAGCTCACTATAGCTTCAACCTCCTGAGCTCAAGCAATCCTCCTGCCTCAGCCTCCCAAGTAGCTGGGACCACAGGTGCGTGCCACCACACCTTGCTAATTTTTTATTTTTAATAGAGACAGAGTCTTATCATGTTGCCCAGGCTGGTCTCAAACTTCTGGGCTCAAGCGATCCTCTCACTTCAGCCTCCCAAATTGTTGGGATTACAGGCATGAGCCACCACTTCCAGCCTAGCTCCTGAATCTTCTCTGCCCCGCTTTTGGAGACCATCAGAACTTAGAAACATTATCTTGTTTCTTTACAAACAGCTGGTCTAGGCCAGGCACAGTGGCTCACACCTGTAATCCCAGCACTTTGGGAGTCTGAGGTGGGCCGATCTTGAGGTCAGGAGTTCAAGACCAACCTGGCCAACATGGTGAAACCCCATCTCTACTAAAAGTACAAAAATGAGCCGGGCATGGTGGCATGAGTCTGTAATCCCATCTACTCAGGAGGCTGAGGCCGAAGAATTGCTTAAACCCAGGAGACAGAGGTTACAGTGAGCCGAGATCATGCCACTGCCCTCCAGCCTGGGTGACAGAGCAAGACTTCGTCTCAATAAATAAATAAATAAATAAACAAACAAACAGCTGGCCTATTTTCCAGGGCTCAAGAAATTAACCATATTTCAAAGTTCAAAAGAAAAGAAAAAGTCAGCAAATTCACAGATCTGCAAGACAGCAGTATTTCCTGTTTAACTACTCTCATCCTGAAACAAATTTAAAAAAAAAAAAAAAAACCCATTTGCTCTCTCCTCATTTTTCTGTGAACATCCTCCGTCAAGAAAATCGAGTATTTTTCACCTCCATGCTCTACAGACAGGAAGTAAAAGAAAGCAAACTTTTCCCCATACAAAATCTCACTTGATTCTCATGAGGTTTTTTTTTTTTTGAGTTTTTTGTTTGTTTGTTTGTTTTTTGAGACAAAGTCTCGCTCTGTCACACAGGCTGGAATGCTGGAGTGCAGTGGCATGATCTAGGCTCACTGCAACCTCTGCCTCCCAGGTTCAAGAGATCCTCATGCCTCAGCCTCCCAAGTAGCTGGGATTAAAGATGTGCACCACCAACCCCAGCTAAATTTTGTATATTTTAGAGATGTGGTTTCACCATGTTGGCCAGGCTAGTCTCAGACTCCTGGTCTCATGTGATCCAACTATTTCAGGCTTCTAAAGCACTGGGATTACAGGTATGAGCCACCTCACCCAGGCCTCCAATGAGTTTCTTTTAATAGCAAAATGTATTTACATATGTAGCATGAAGATTTATTAAGAATTTACTATAGCAGGAAAATCTACTGATATATTTTTGTGTCTATTTCTTCTTGTCTATCAGGAAGGAATTAATGGTATTTGCCCCATCCTGGGGGGCATTTGTTCTAGGGCCAAAAAAGAAAGCTGACAGCAGTGGGGCCAGGAGAACACCCTGATTACATCCCCAAATCAGACTTGGGGTCCTGAAGGACTCACCCAGCAGTCAGGTCTTCAGTGGAGGTACGTCCTTTCTAAATAGGGCCATATTCAACTGGCCGAGCAGAGGGGTTTGGGCAAAACATTCTAGGAACAACTACTTTGCAACTAGCTATGTTGTTCCAGAGTGGGAGGACTGGCCAGGTGGTGCTTTGGTGCTCTGAGGGTAACCTCAGGTGAGATTCTTCAGGCTTTGGGTTGGGGGATAGGGGAGACCTGGTGCCTCCTCCCCCAGGAGAAGTGGCTAAGGCCTGAGTCCCAAGTGCCGTGGCTTCAGAAGCCTTAGCAACAATCCTACGGTTGAGCTTGACACCACAGTGACCGTCTTGCATTGAGTGCCAGAAACCTTCGCCATTTTCCTGGACTGCATAAGCCATTGATATGACTCTGATGAGTGAAGGAGCACCAGGGCTCTTGTCTCACACATTGAATTAGATAAAACAGCATGGACACATGTGGAGTGGTTTTAAGGATCAGAGAGTTGAACAGGCAAGAAGGGGCAATAAGGAAGGGAAAAGGAAAAAACTCCCCTATACAGAGACAGTGGGAGCGAGGCTCCAAAGCCGAGAGAGGGAACCTCGCCTGCCACAGATACCAGCCAGGTATGTATACAGAGGCTGGGGGAGGCTCTATCTGATTTGCATAGGGCTGAGGGGATTGGTTTGACTAGGCCAGTCATTCCTGGTCTGTGGAAAAAGTTGGCCCTCCCACCCTAGTCTTTTAATATGCAAATGCAAGGCACCACGGTGTTCTACACAGTGGGGATATGTAGGGGCACCCATATTGCCAGGAACATGTGGGACAAGGGCAAGATGAAAAGGGTGGGAATCCTCAAGTTTGGGTGGACCCAGTTTCTATTGATTGGCCTGTATTTGCATATTAAAGGTTGCTGGCCTGGCTCTAAGAGCAGGGGCTTCACAATAAACTTTTTCAAGATGCTTTTAAAAGTGAAAACTTCCCAAGGACCCCTTTTCCTCTCTATCTGCCTAAAATAATTTCTTAATAACTCCTACAACACCATGACATCTCAAACCAAACTAGCAAATGAAAGGGAGCCCCTGCCTCCCTGGCCCATGGAAACACAGGAATGATTGTTATCTACCTTGTCAACCTTGGCAAATGAAGCCTCAGCCAGATTTACTATTTTTAAAATAATGTAAAAACATGGCATTGCCTGCACCCCTCCATCATAAAACAAATCACACCTTTTGCAACACACATTTCCCACCACACAGAAAAAAAAAAATCACAATTTTACTTAAATCTCAGTTTCTTAGATATTAACCTTTTCTCCTCTTTCCTCCTCTGTTTCTCTGACATCTTTCCTATTGCATAATATTAGACTTTAAGCAGATCAGCTCTTAATTCGTTCACACACTTCCTTGTTTTATTTACCCTCTCTGAGCTTCCAGAAAGTCATTGTTCTCATTGCACAGCATTTTTCCTCCCTCAGATCCATGTTTACAGAATGCCTGCTAGCCTCTGAGCACTGGTCAGCAAACCAGCACCCACAGACCCAATTCTGCCAATAGCCTGTGTTTGTAAATTAAGTTACATTGGAATACAGCTTCATTCATTCAATCAGGTATAAATCAAAAATAAAATTCTAAGCACTTCAATTGACTGATGGATGCTCCACCTCCAGCCAAGAGTATTCCAAAGTAAACCTGAAAGTCTAGTTTGGGCCGTGATGGAAATGGAGGATGAGATATGCCTCATGATGGTCTTCACCCTTTGGAATTCAGGCAGAACTGACCAGCATTGACATTGAAACAGAGATTTTAAGACAGACAGAACAGACTCTTTGTAGCAGTAAGATACAAAATTCCAACTGTAAGGTCTTTTAGGCTGACTGATGGCGCCATGACGCCATGGCAACCCCCATGATCCACACGTACACCTCTGGATGGCCTCCCAGAATTAGAAAATCTGAAGTAACTGGAAGACCGTGAAAAGAGGACGAATGATCAACCCCTGCAGCAATTAACTTGAGACATTCTTCCATTGTTCCTTATTCTCGCCTCAATTGATAAGGGAATTGGACTTTGTAACCAACTTTGGTCAACCTGGAGACTCCAGACCCTATGACTCCCTCCCAGCTTGCAAAAAAATGCCATAAACTGTAACTTCTGTAACTTTCCACTGCCTACCCCAAACCTATAAAACCAACTCCTATCCCACTGCCCTCCGCCCTCCACCAACTCTCCTTTCTGACTCAGCATACCGCACCCAGGTGAATAAACAGCCGTGTTGCTCACACAAAGCCTGTTTGGGGGGGTCTCTTCATTCAGAGCACGCATTTTGACACCAACTTGACTCTAGTATAGCATCACATGACAGATAGAAACTGAAGTATTTTGCCCTGAAATATATTTCCTAGACATACTTTGAAATGGCCTTTAAAACTGTCTCTTGTGGGAAAAATCAACATTCTGTAGAGAATCCTCTTCCCTTTCCAGGTCTTTTCCCTGATCCAGAAGAGAATTAACTAAGAGTCTGGCACCTTTTTAGGTCTGATAAGAGCCCTAAAGCCTGCTGCCTGGAGGCTGCATCTGCACAATAAATCCTTGATCTCCACAACTCCTTATCTAAACCCAGACATTCGTTTCTATTGATTCCAGGTCTTTAGCTAGTAACTCTTTCAACCAATTGCCAATCAAAAAAATCTTTGAGGCCAGCATGGTGGCTCACACCTGTAATCCCAGAACTTTGGGAAGCCTAGGCAGGTGGATCACTTGAGATCAGGAGTTTGAGACCAGCCTGGCCAACATGGCGAAACCCCATCTCTACTAAAAGTACAAAAATTTGCCAAGTGTGGTGGCAAGTGCCTGTAATCCCAGCTACTTGGGAGGCTGAGACAGAAGAATCACTTAAACCTGGGAGGCAGAGGTTGCAGTGAGCCAAGATCACCCCACTGCACTCCAGCCTGGCTGACATAGCAAGACTCTGTCTCAAAAAAAAAAAAGAAAAAAGAAAATCAAAATATTTGCCTCCACTTACTACCTGGAAGCCTCTCCCTTCAAGATGTCCCATGTTTCCAGACTGAACCAACATATATCCTATATGTATTGATTGATATCTTATGTCTTTCTAAAACATAAAACCAAGCAGTAGGCCCACCACCTTGAGTACATGTTCTCAGGATCTCCTGGGTCCATGTCATATTTAGCTCAGAGCAAATCTCTTCAAATATTTTACAGTTTGACTCTTTTCATTGACACAGGCGTTGTCTATGGCTGTTTCAAACTACAATGGCACCTTTGGGTCTTCTCAACAAAGACTCTCAAATCCTAAAATGTCCACTATTGGGCCTCTTTTGGAAAAAGTTTGCCAGCTCCTGGCCTACCAGAAGAAAAACATATGTTGTACTGCATATTATTAACCTACACTTTATTCATCTTTGGATGCTATTTTATTTGTTTTTTGTATTTTGGTTTTTTTTGAGACGGAGTTTCACTCTTTCACCCAGGCTGGAGTGCAGTGACATGTTCTTGGCTCACTGCAACCTCCACCTTCAGGTTTCAAATGATTCTCCTGCCTCAGCCTCCTGAGTAGCTGGGATTACAGGCACCTGCCACTACCCCCAGCTAATTTTTGAATTTTTAGTAGATGTGGGGTTTCACCAAGTTGACCAGTCGGGTCTTGAACTTCTGACCTCAGGTGATCTACCTGGCTGGGCCTTCCAAAGTGCTGGGATTACAAGCATGAGCCACGGCGCTCGGCTGGATGTTATTTTAATAGAGGTCACTGCAAAGTGTTCTGGAAGCACCATTAGGTTTTCAATCATCCCATGGCTTATAGCTGCCGTCTTAGCTGAGGCCTCAAATGGCAGACAGCAAACAACCATTCAAGCTATATTATGCCAAAAATAAGAATTTTTTTATAAAATAATATGATGCTATTTTCTTCTTAGAATTCAATCAGATAACAAAGGCACTACCAGTATTATAGAATAAAGTTTATTAAATTTATTATAGAAGTCATACTTTACACAATTGTGGGAGGGGCTAGGGAAGTAAGGTCTAAATATGGCAACTGGAGAATCAGTGGCACGTTTCTAACCAGCTTGGCCTCAGAGGGGACAAGCCAGAACAGAGTGAAGACACAGTGAGGGCACAAGCTTGAAATACAAGCAAAGCCTGTATTAACTCTTGTCTATATTGACATCATCTGTTACCTACTCCCTTTTGCAAGATTCCACTTGCACCCATTCAAAGAACAGAAATGCACCTCAGAATTCCAGCCTTTCAAGAACTTGTAATGCTTTGCTTTACATTGCCGTGAGAGGGGGTCTTCTTTCAAACCCTCATTTTCATCCTTGTACGCAAGAAGGGTCAATGATATTCTATAGGTTGATGCAAAAGTAACTGTGTCTTGTGCCCTTAAAAGTAATGGCAAAAGCTGGGCATGGTGGCCCACACCTGTAATCCCAGCAGTTCAGGAGGCTGCAGCGGGTAGATCAGGAGGTCAGGAGTTGGAGACCAGCCTGACCAACATGGTGAAACCTTGTCTCTACTAAAAATACAAAAATTAGGCAGGCGTAGTAGCAGTTGCCTGTAATCCCAGCTACTCAGGAGGCTGAGGCAGGAGAAGCACTTGAACCCATGAGGCAGAGGTTGCAGTGAGTCGAGATCTTGTCACTGAACTTCAGCCTGAGTGACAGAGCAAGACTCCATCTCAAAAAAAAAAAAAGTAATGACAAAAACCGCAATTACTTTTCCACCAACCTAATAAGTTTTCTTCTCTGCAGCAGTTCCTGTCTCATTCAGAATAAGGATTCAAGTCTCAACTTCATCAATTCTGACCACAGATTCTTTCAAATTTCCAGAACAGTGATTGGGTGAGTGAAGATTCTAAAACACATTTGCAAGTTCAATGACATTTCTCCCACAAAAAGTAGAGTCTAATTCAACCTCCTCTTGATTATGAGCTGGCCATAATGACTTCTTCAAAGGGAGAGAAGGTAATAGAAGGATGCTGGGCAACTTAAGAGGCTTGTCACAAAAAGCAATACAGGCCAGGCATGGTGGCTCATGCTTGTAATCCCAGCACTTTGGGAGGCTGAGGCAAGAGGATCGCTTGAGTCCAAGAGTTCAAGACCAGCTTGTGCAACATAGCGAAACCCCACCTCTTGGTGTTTTGTTTTTTTTTTTTTTTGTAGAGATGGGGTTTCACCATGTTGGCCAGGCTGGTCTTGAACTCCTGACAGGTGATCCGCCCACCTCGGCCTCCAAAAGTGTAGGGATTACAGACATGAGCCACCACACCTGGCTGAAAAACCCCATCTCTACAGAAAAAACAAAAATTTGCTGGGCATGATGGTGCACCTACAGTCCCAGCTACTTCTGAGGCTGAGGTGAAAGGATTGCTTGAGTCCAGGCAGTCAAGGCTGCAGTGTGCTGTGATCATGCCACTGCACTCAGCCTGAGCAATAGAGTGAGACCTTGTCTCAAAAAACAAACAAACAAAAAAGGCCAGGCACAGTGCCTCACGCCTGTAATCCCAGCACTTTGGGAGGCCGAGGCAGGTGGGTCAACGGAAGTCAGGAGTTCAAGACCAGCCTGCCCAACATGGTGAACCCCCATCTCTACTAAAGATACAAAAATTAGTCGGGCATGGTGGCAGGCACCTGTAATCAGCTACTTAGGAGGCTGAGGCAGGGAGAACTGCTTGAACCCAGGAGGCAGAGGTTACAGTGAGCAGAAATTGCATTGCTGTACTCCAGCCTGGGCAACAGAGCAAGATTTTGTGTCAAAAAAAAAAGAAAAGAAAAAAAGAAATGCAAATTCCATGTGGCTCTTTCTCTGTGCTTAGTACACACATCTCTGGAACTCTAAGCCATCATGTAAGCAGTCTGATTACCCTGAAGCCACCATTCTGGAGAGATTACTTAGAGACACCACATAAAGCTTGAGAGAGATGTCTGAGGAGCCCTGCTTGATCCAGTCCCTGGCCATTCAAGGTTCTTAGCCCAGGCTAGGAGCAGTTCTCAGATATTTCTACTCCAGCCTCCTACCTACCCCGCCAACACAAAGAAGAGGAGAAATGAGCTTTCTCCACCAAACCTAGTTCAGACTGCACATCTGTGAGGGGTCGGGGGGAGATGTTGTTGAGTCTGAAGCCATAAGTTTTGGGGTGGTTTATTATGTATCCATAGTAACTGAAGCAAGATGCAAAGCAATTTTCCAAATAAACAATAGAGTTTTAACTCAGAACAGAGTTAGGTTGAGCTGCCTAAGATAAAAACGTAATATACCAATCTATCACTTTGGAATTTCATTCATCCATGTCATTCAGCTAGCCATCCAACAAATATTTATGAAGTGCCTCCTTTGTGTGCTGGGGATTCAGTGGCAAACACAGGCATGATCTCTGTCTTGATGGAGCTTCCGTGCTTTAACCATGGGCTAAAGAGACATTGACAAGTAATTTATGAGTGTTAGAAAAGGGAGAAGCCCAAGATGCTTTGAGCTCTTGTCAGATAGTAAGTCACACGTCTGTTCTGGAAATTCCTTAAAGATACGTTTTCCTTAATTACTAAGCGCTGTTTGGACTCTGGCAATGTTCCACATATGCAGAGCAAAAGAAAAGATATCAATTTACAATCTCAGCAAATGCAGGCTGCTAGGTTATAAGGGTTTATGATGGCTGCCTTCAACTCCAACAGTCACCTGTCCTTTCTCTGGATCAAACATACATAGACAAGATGCTAATTGTATGCTTTTTCCTGCGCCTACTTTGAAATTATTTATAATGACGAAACTATAAGATCATCTTGTCTAAGAAACACTGCCACACAGAGTGGTTTTAGTTGGGTTGCAAATCGAAATTACTCATAAGATTTATACTAGAAGCTAAAAGCTTTCTTATCAGGCTGCTGGTAATGAAGTTTGCTAACCATTCTAGTACATAAAGTAGAATTATGAAAACTGATTCAGTCTAATTATCAAAGGGTCATGTTTTTTTCTGCTGTTCTCAAAATGTAGCCATTGAAGCAGCTTGAAAACTCGTTGTCCAGAATTTAAATTACCTATTGCCAAGGCTCAGTGACTGCTCCAGGAATGAATGAAAGTGCTTAAAATCTCTGGACTGTTTGATTACAGGTACCCGTCCGCCGTTTGCTCAGTCATGTACAACTGTGCAATTAAAACAAATGGTGGTGTATAAAAGGCTGACTGAGGTAAATTTGGCCTATGGGCAGAGTGCCAGTCTGTTAGAAGGAAGTGCCAGGCATGACGGGGAAAGCAATGAACAAAAAAGACACGGGCCCCTGTGTGATGCTCTCCTGGTGCTGAGAGTCTAGCAGGGAAAGACAGCAAGTGGGCACCTGGGATAGAGTTTGTAAGAGCTGAGTTGCAGGGGAACAGTTCAGTGTGCTGTATCACAGACAACTAGCCCAAGGATGTGACCTCTAAGCTGAAGGTTGTGTAGGAGTCACAAGGTAAAGCCGAGGGGGACAAAGAAGAAAACAAAGTATGGTTCCAGTTGAGTGAGGTATGGGCTAAGATGCACAAGGTACTCAGAATTTTATAGAAACTGAAAAAAAAATCAGTATGGCTGGAAGAGTAAGAGAGATAAGGCTGAACAGGTAGGGGAAAGGGCTAGCCAGGTCCTGAAGGGCCATGTAAGCCATTTCAAAGAGATTCAACTTGCCATTCCTCAGATTTCATAAATAGCATGAAATCAACATGTTCAGCTAGCATCTTTTAAAAAGAGAGATTCACTTCTTTTTTTTCTTTTGAGGCAGAGTCTTACTCCGTTGCCCAGGCTGGAGGGCAATGGCACAATCTCGGCTTATGCAGCCTTTGCCTCCCAAGTAGCTAGGATTACAGGCATACACCATCACACCTGGCTAATTTTTGTATTTTTAGTAGAGACAGCCAGGGGGCCGGGGGGAGGGGGGTTGCACCATATTGGCCAAGCTGGTCTCAAACTCCTGGGCTCAAGTGATCTGCCTGCCTCAGCTGCCAAAGTGCTGGGATTATAGACATAAGCCATCGAGCCTGGCCAAGAGATTCACTTTTATGAGGACCTCTAAACATTAGATGAATGGAAAAATCCGTTTTTCTCTGGTCTTAGGTCAAGAAGGCAGAGAATATGGAGCTCCCTTTCTCATACTCAAGGTTTTCTTCCAAAGACTGGTAGCTGTTTCCTCCTTTACCCACTTAGTCTTGACCTCTCTCGGCCCAGCAGATAAGAAACAAAGGCCACCGAATTAAGTCTGAAAGATTAGGAAATAGCATTCTCTATTCTTAAGAGGAAATTTTCCAACATAAAAGAATAAAGATTACTATTTCAGACAAGCACAAGAATAGGTAAATATTGAGAGTTTAGAATTGTCTGATTTTCTTTTTAATTTAAGAAAGAGTCCTACATATAACATTTGTACCTTTTTTCTGGGTCTAAGAAAAATTGATGTATCTTATAGTTTAATACCTGGCACACGTGAATACAGCACCAGCACTTCGTAGCAACCATTTTTACTAGGGACAAAGTAGTTGTGCATATTTAAATTTACTATGTAATAGAAAAGCCAATTCCCATGAAAGTTGCCTTGTTTGCAGACAGGGCCTGAGCCAAGTGTATATCTCCTAGACTGAGTGCTAGACATTTAGCATACCCAGCACGGTGCCAGGAGGTGAGAAAAGAGATGAATTAAATACAGCCTACAGTCCGCTGAAAGTCCAAGCACAGGCCGGATGACATAGAACAGGCAGAGCTTCTGGAGCAAACACAATTCTGTCTCCTGGAAAAACTTCCCATTTCCTGTTTGCTGAACCAACCACTGGAAATTCAGAATAAAAAAGGCCTGAAACTTAAAACTGATGAAGCAAAAAGGCAAGTGTATGAGTTTCCTATTGCTGCTGTAACAAATGACCAGAAGTTCAACGGCTTAAAATACCATGAATGTATTCTCTTGTAGTTCTGGAGACCAGAAGTCCCAGAGGAGTCTGATAGGACTAAAAGCAAGAGCCAGGAGAACTACATTCTTCTGGAGGCTCTGGGGGAGAATCCATGCCTCGTCTTTTCCAGCTTCTAGAGGCTGCCCCCAGACCTGGTTTACAACTCTCCCTCTGCATCCCTTGTCTCATCGTCTCATCTCTTTTTCTTCCTTTTCTTTTCTTTCTTTCTTTTTTTTTTTTGAGACAGGGTTTCGCTCTGTCACCCAGGCTGGAGTGCAGAGGCACAATCTCAGCTCACTGCAACCTCCACCTCCCAAGTTCAAGAGATTCTCTTGCCTCAGCTCCCAAGTAGCTAGGACTACAGGCATGCACCACCATACCCGGCTAATTTTTGTATTTTTAGTAGAGACCGGGTTTCACTATGCTGGCCAGGCTGGTCTCCAACTCCTGACCTCTGGTGATCCACCCACCTTGGCCTCTTAAAGTGCTGAGATTAAAGGCGTGAGCTACCACATCTAGCTTTATCTCCTTTTCTGACTCTTGCCTCTCTCTTTCCTTTATAAGGACACTTGTGATTACACTAGGCTCATCTGGATAATCCAGGATCCTCTCACCATCTCAAGTTACTTAATATAGTCACATCTCAAAGTCTCCTTTTGCCACATGAGGCAGTATCTTCACAGATTCAGGCATTAGGATATGTACATCTTTGGAGAGCCGTGCTTTTGCCTACTGCAATAAGAAGAGAAAAATCTGTAGGATCAGAGAGGGTGGGACCATCTGATCTGTTCAACATCATCCCAGGGCAGTACCTGGCTCATCATCAGTACTCAGTTAACACCTGTTGAATAATTCAGTGAGGCCAGGAGCAGTGGCTCACTTCTGTAATCCCAGCACTTTGGGAGGCCAAGGCAAGTGTATCGCTTGAGCTCAGGAGTTCAAGACCAACAACATGATGAAACTCTGTCTCTACAAAAAATTTTAAAATTCAGCCGGGTATGGTGGCATGTGTCCATAGTCCCAGCTACTTGAGAGGCTTATGTGGGAGGATCACTGGAGCCCAGGAGGTCAAGGCTGCAGGAGCCATCGGCATGCTACTGCACTCCACCCTGGGTGCCAGAGCAAAACTCTGTCTTAAAAATAACAATAATCAGGCCGGGTACAGTGGCTCACACCTGTAATCCCAGCAGTTTGAGAGGCTGAGGCGGGCAGATCACGAGGTCAGGAGATCAAGACCATCCTGGCTAACATGGTGAAACCCCATCTCTACTAAAAATATAAAAAAATTAGTCAACCTTGGTGGCACATGCCTGTAGTCCCAGCTACTCAGGAGGCTGAGGCAGGAGAATCGCTTGAACCCAGGAAGCAAAGGTTGCAGTGATCCGAGATCACGTCACTGCACTCCATCCTGGGCAACAAAGCGAGATTCCATCTCAAAAATAAAAATAATGATAATAATCAAATAAATAAATAAGTAAATATAGGGACTATGCTACTTCCTGTGAGGTCTTGCTTTGTTGCCCAGGCTAAAACGTAGTGGTGTGATCATGGCTCACTGCAGCCTTGACCTCCTGGCCTCAAGAGATCCTCCTCCCTCAGCCTCCCCAGGTAGCTGGAACCACAGGCACACACCACTGTGCCTGGCCAATTTTTTAATTTTTTGTAGAAATGAGGATCTCACTTTGTTGTCCAGGCTGGTGTTGAACCCCTGGGTTCAAGTGATCCTCTTGTCTCGGCCTCCCAGAGGGCTGGGATTACAGGCATAAACCACTGCATCCAGCTGCATCAGGATTTTAAACTCAAACTCACACACACTCTCTCCCTGTCTCCCCAACACACACATACACAGACTTGCATGTGCATGACATTGGTATCCACATGGTACCAAAAACTCTAAGGGCTCATAAACAGAAACCTGCCAGATTGCTTGGGTGGGCTTTCCACAGACTCCACAACCATGATGTAGGGTGAATTTCCACTAATTTATCAGTTCCTTTGGGCAAATTGTAGATACTGCCTCAAACAGGCCATTCTCAGAATAGATGGGTCAACTTTTATCCCAAAGGAACCAGTAGGAACCAGTTAAAGCCATTCTCTTCAATGGGCTTTATTTGTTATTGGTGCTAATCTGTGAATAGAAGAATCCAATTGCAAGGTTACCAACCTCAAATATGGCACCTCCACAATTTCTTAGGCTTCTGCCAACTCCTTCAGGCTGCCTTAAATGCTTCTGTAGGGGTTGGTTTCACATAGGGAATGGAGTCACTTCCAGTGTTCCAATCAAGCTCTCAGAATAACAGTGTGAAAGACTAAGAAGGGCACAGAAAACTTAGCTCACTCTTCTAAATCTGCTTCTACATTATCTCATTTGATCATCACAACAAGTTTGTAAGAGAGATATTTATTAAGAAGCTTACGCTAAGTTGCACAACTCAAATCAACGGAATAGAAACTAGAGCACAAATATGTCTCCCTCAAAGTCCACTACATTTCTACCACATCACACACTGACCACAGCTAAACAGTCAGCCCTCAGAAAAACAGCCAGCCAATATTTGTCTTCAAAATTGTACTGTTGGCCGGGCACAGTGGCTCATGCCTGTAATCTCAGCACTTTGGGAGGCAGAGGTGGGCAGATTACAAGGTCAGGAGTTCGAGACCAGCCTGACCAACATGGTGAAACCCTGTCTCTGCTAAAAAATACAAAAATTAGCAAAGTATGGTGACGTGTACCTGTAATCCCAGCTACTGGAGAGGCTGAAACAGGAGAATCGCTTGAATCCAGGAGGCAGAGGTTGTAGTGAGCCAAGATTATGCCACTATACTCCAGCCTAGGTGGCAGAGCAAGACTTCATCTCAAAAAAAAAAAAAATTGTGCTGTTTTTCCTACATCCTCCCCTACTTTCAGCAACCAACTCTCTCATGTTCCTACAGAAGTCCAGTTCCCCTATTACACACAGCTATTAAGGAAGAAAACATTTGGTAAAACAAACTTTCATGTCCACTACATCTAGAATTTACTGGGAACTAACTCTTTAATGGACCCTGTGTTAAATGCTTCATGCATTATGACAGGCAAAATCTTTTTCTTAGATATGATTGATGATTCTGAGGTCTGAGGAGTCATTAATAAAACCAGAACCTGATCATGGCATCAGACCAAGTTCTGGGCATTTCTATTCTGCCACATTGCCTTTGGGGCCACCAGTTACAACTCCATCTTCCCTACCATAATGAGTGTCAGTAAGTGGAGTACAATATTGACTTTGTCATATAAACAAAGCAGTCCAAAGAGGGAGTGGCGATAGCAAAAGAACAAGGTGCCTTTAGCCAAGGGAAGAAAAGACTTTCTATGAACAAAGCTCTCTTACATTTTCCCTTCAAAGAATTTCTTTACAGTAGCAAAGACTCTATGAAATAAATTTGTGTTGGAAAGCACAAGAATGCATCAATGTTTCTTCTGTGTTTTCTATGCCTTGGGTTGAAGGAGCTTGGTAGAAATTGTTCCTTCCAGTGTAACGCTTACCATGGTCCTAAGGGATATATAAAGAGAGATGGGATCTGGGCACAGTGGCTCATGTCTGTAATCCCAGTACTTCGGGAGGTTGAGGCGGGTGGATCGCCTGAGGTCAGGAGTTCAAGATCAGCCTGGCCAACATAGTGAAACCCTGTTTCTACTAAAAATACAAAAAAATTAGCTGGGCATGGTGGCGGGCACCTGTAATCCCAGCTACTAGGGAGGCTCAGGCAGAAGAATAGCTTCAAGCTGGGAGGTGGAGGTTGCAGTGAGCCGAGATCGTGCCACTGCACTCTAGCCTGAGCAACAAGAGCAAAACTCCATCTCAAAAAAGAGAAGAAAGAAAGAGAGAAAGAGAGAAAGAAGAAGGAAAGAAAGAAAGAAAGAAAGAAAGAAAGAAAGAAAGAAAGAAAGAAAGAAAGGTAGATGGATGGATCCAAAGTTTCCCTTCATAGCATCCTAGAGTCCTTTCACTCTTCTCCACAATCAAACATCCTAGAAAATTTAGAGCTTTCCTAAGAGATTTGTTCGTAAGAGGTGAAAGAGTCCAAGTAAAAATGCTCCAGTGAAAATAGCCTTCCTCTGCATAGGTAAATATTCGTACTTCCTGCTGACTCGTGAGCATTCCTTCGCAAAGTCTGAGCGGGTGTGCTGTGCAGGGACAGAAGACTTCTTCCTTTTTTTATTTGTTTGAGACAGTCTTACTTCATCACCCAGGCTGGAATACAGTGACACAATCTCAGCTAACTACAACCTCTGCTGCCTGGGTTCAAGCAATCCTCCTGCCTCAGCCTCCAGAGTAGCTGGGATTACAGGTGTGCCTGGCTAACTTTAATATTTTTAGTAGAGACGGGGTTTTACCATGTTGGACAGACTGGTCTTGAACTCCTGACCTCAAGTGATCTGCCTGCCTCTAATTCCCAAAGTGCTGGGATTACAGACGTGAGCCACCGCACCCAGTCAGAAGACTTCCTGTAGTGGTTCAGCTCAGGAGCAATAGCAAATTCAAGCTGGATCATGATTTTTTCCTTTCATTTCTTTTCTCTCCCTCAGACAGTAAAATCGCCCAAGAGATTGCTGAAATTCCTGTAAAGACGAAAAAAAACTGAGGGTTTGAAAGGAGAGAGTTTAAGCTCTTTAATTTTAGCTTTGTAAAAAGAAATCTTTCTTTATAAAATTAAGCAGAAAAGCTAATGCCACCCTAATAGTGGTAAATAACCTCGAAAGAAATTGATTGGGGTGAATTAATATGGCAGGGATATTCATTCTCTTTTGAAAGTGAGAATATCTTGTGATTGTCAAAGTAAGTGTCTAGTCTGCAACCCAGAACAATGGAGGAAACTCCTCATGGATGAAATTAATACATAGAAAATCCCTCAGTGGGCAGCCTGTACATTCCAGTGAAGTTGGTGCCTGAGCTTGGGAAAAATCACAGTCAAATGCATTGAGCAGCTCCAGGATGAAACTAAGCTGATAGACAACATGGTTTTTATACCTATGGT
This sequence comes from Cacajao melanocephalus, assembly GCA_963573385.1. Classification (NCBI taxonomy): domain Eukaryota; kingdom Metazoa; phylum Chordata; class Mammalia; order Primates; family Pitheciidae; genus Cacajao; species Cacajao melanocephalus. The sequence goes on from CAUYLG010054269.1 coordinate 21,683, forward strand.
TTTAGCTGGTAAATTTAAAGAGTTGAAGAGAAGTGTTAAATCTTCCACTGACAAGTCTCCTAGACAGCTTGTGTCTGTTCACTTGCTGATTACAGCATTTGAAAAACCCCAAGCCAAGTAGTCCTAGTGGGATGTGCAAAGAAAAATTTCACTTCCTCTGACTGACACCAGGCCAGGGTCAAAGTGTGAATTAACTGAAGCCTTACAGTATGATTGGAAAATTGAAAGCCCTGGTCCCCACATTAGCCCTACCACCAATGCTTTAAGCTCTTGTAATTCATATTTCTATATTTCTCTCCGGTCCCTTTTTATTCCCCACTACTTCAGTCCCCCTACCCCAGTTTATCACTTGCTTACTACATTCCAGGAGAAAATACCATCTGGAGAACTTCTAAAAATGATAATACCTGCAAACATTTTCTGATTTAAAATATACATACAGAGAGAGAGAGAGAGAGAGAGTCAAGAGCATAAGGGTGCTGTTGTCTTCATTTAGCAGATGAAGAAACTAATACTCAAAGAGATTAAAGCACTTGTCCAAGATCGAAGAGAGAGAAGAGGGTCTTGTCTGGATTGAACCCAGGACCATCTGAGTGAAGTGCACATGCTCCTCACTACACCCCACAGACTCCTGTGGTCCTAGACCTTGTCCATGGGCTCCACAGCAAATGACTCTTTTACTCAGCTTGAAACCCCTAGGCAGTGAGTCTTTGTTCCCCTACCAAAGCTACTGTTCTGCACATGTTTTCATTATAACTGATAAAGGACTTGGTGTCTATTCCAATCCATTTATTAAAAAAAAAAAAAAAGAAAGAAAGAAAAAAAAAGCAAAGCCCAAAGAAAGCAGGTTGCTCAATCTCACAGACTATTTACAAGTAAGACCTAAATATAGCCAAGGCTCAAAACCCACCACCCTTTAAGTTATCACATAAAGTCACCAACCACTAAAATGTCACTGAATTATATCACAATAACATATTCACTATTGTGGGTATTTTTTTAAAGAAACAAATATGTTTTCTTCTACAAAAAAGACCTACAAGTTTATTTTGGAAAATCTGGAAACAAGCAAAGTAAGACAAAAAAAGAAATTCAAGAGAACTGAACGGTTAATCCCTTTTCATTTACTTCCAGTCCTATCTTTCTTTTCCTTGGCATCATTTGTTTTATTTTTCTATAAAGCTTTTTTTTCTGATTATAAAAATAATATGTGATTCACAATGAGGTGCTACAACATACCCATGAGAATAGCTACATTTTTTTTTTTAAAGACTGACACCACTGGGTATTGTGGATGTACAGCAACTAGAATTTTCTTACCTCGTTGGTGACAGTATAAAAGGGTACAACCGGCTGGGTGCAGTGGCTCATGCCTGTAATCTCAGCACTTTGGGAGGCTGAGGCAGGCAGATAAAAAGTTAGGAGTTCAAGACCAGCATGACCAACATGGTGAAACTCCATCTCTACTAAAAATACAAACATTTGCCGGGCATGGTGGCCGGCGCTTACCCAGCTACTCAGGAGGCTGAGGCAGGAGAATCGCTTGAACCCAGAAGACAGAGGTTGCAGTGAGCTGAGATCATGCCACTGCACTTCATGGGTAACAGAGCAAGACTCTGTCTCAAAAAAAAAAAAAAAAAGGTACAACCACTTTGGGAAAAGGCCTGGCAGTCTCTCACAAAACTTAACATACCCCTACGCTAGAAATTCCAGAAATGCCACTCCTAGATATTTATCCAAGAGAAATAAAAACATACATCCACAAAAAGACTTGTCAAAGAATATTTATAACAGCGTTGTTAAAAAGCCAAAAACTAGGAATAGCTCAGGCTTCCATCAATAAGAGAATGGGAATACAAACAGTGGTATATTCATACCACCCTCGGCAATAGAAAGGACCAAATTATTGGTACACACAACAACATGGGCAAACATTACATTAAGTTAAAAAAAAGCCTTACACAAAATCTACACACTAATCGTTGCTGAAAAAAATTAGAACACGGCTACTGGGGCCACACTGCCTATGGGATAGCCCTGCTCTTCGAGGAAAGGAGAGGAGAGGAGATAGGAGAGGGAAAGTGAAGGAAAGGTGTTTGAATTGCACAGGTGAATGCATTTGTCAGAACCCACTAAATGGCCCATAGGATTTGTGTGTTTTATCCTAAGTAAATGTTACCTCAAAAGAAAGAAATTACATCAGTGTTGAATTTTAACAATGTGCACAATGAAGTATTTGGGGAAAAATACATGATGTCTACAACCTGTTCTGAAATACATTAAAAAATAAGATGGAGAAAGAGAGGACTTGATAGATTGGTAATAACACAAGTGCCATAAAATGTTAATTGTACAATGTATGTAGTAGGTATATAGATATTTGCTGTAAAATTCTTTCAAATGTTCTGTATGTTTGAAAATTGTCACAAAATGTGAGGGGGGGAGAAAGTTTTTTTTAAGGTAGAAAATAAGGAAATATTTAAAAGTTCAAAGAAAATAAGCCTAACAAAAACTGCCCAATAATAAAAACATTTTAATGACTTGCTTTCACGTCTTTTTCTATATTTATGAATGGGGATGGGAGTTGTTTGTTTGCTTTGTTTTTTGAGATGGAGTCTTACTCTGTTGCCCAGGTTGGAATGCAGTGGCAAAATCTTGGCTCACTGCAACCTCCACCTCCCAGGTTCGAGCCATCCTCCTGCCACAGTCTCCCAAGTAGCTGGGATTATAGGTGCCTGCCACCATGCCCAGCTAATCTTTGTATTTTTAGTAGAGATGGAGTTTTACCATGTCGGCCAGGCTGGTCTCAAACTCCTGACCTCAAATGATCCACCCACCTGAGCCTCCCAAAGTGCTGGGATTATAGGGATTAGCCATTGTGCCCAGCCAAATGTAGGTGTTTTGTAAAATTAGTAACAAATAGATCAATGTCACCATTTTATGAAGTAGCATTTTAATCACAGCATTTTCCCAATTCATTAAATATTCTTCAAATATATTGTACTATAATTTACTTAAATATATTTTGGCTATTGTAGGATTTTTCTCCACTGTAAGTAACACTGTAATGAATGTGCACAGGTAAATATGCATTTTACCTAGGAACTTGTAGCTACCTAATGCCTTTACCAAAAGAAAATACTTTTCAAGACAGTACCACATTATGGTTTGAGGATTTCACTCTGCAGGTTTAACAAGACAGCACAGGGGAAGAGCCTAGCACTGTATGTGGCACATAGCTAACTCTCAATGCCTGGTAGCTACTATTATCTCACCCAGTCAAGGTACTTGTACACTGTGACAGCTAGTTGAGGATATCTCTGGCAAAGGAAATATTCAGGGAGACATAGCAAGAACCATCGACATAAGAACTATGTCTAATTTGACATAATATCACCACTCCTTATACAATTTCAGTCATGTAAGAGGTGCTCAATAAAAGTAAGTTGAATAGGCTACACACCTGTACTCCCAGCGACTTGGGAGGCTGAGGCAGGAGAATCACTTGAACCCGGGAGACAGAGGTTGCAGTGAGCTGAGATCATGCCCCTGCACTCCAGCCTGGGTGACAGAGCAAGACGCTGTCTAAAAAAAAAAAAAAAAAAAAAAAAAAAAAAAAAAAAAAAAGTAAGCTGAATAAATGAGTGAGGAATAAATATATAAATGAGACAGTGGCTACCCGGCTTTAATTCATTTAGGCATGAGGCCAGCCTCAACCTCCCTTGTTTTTCTTGCCTCTGTCCCTCTGGAAACAGCCGAACACATCTCTCCTCAGTTAGCTGAAACTGCGTGGTACATCTCAACTGGGAACACGGAGTTCAATGCCTAGCTCTATCTCTAAACAGCTGTGTGTCTTTGGACCAAAACGTTGATAACACCATCCCCATTATTTAATTAAACTAAAACAGTTCCTGAGGAAGAAAACGGACAGAGTGTGTCATTATCTCCCTTTTTCACATGAGGAAACTGAGGCCCAGGGAAGTGAAATGACTTGTTCAAATTCCTTCTTCTAGACCAAACACAGTGGCTCACATCTGTAATCCCAGCATTTTGGGAGCTCGAGGAAAGAGGATTGCTTGAGCTCACAAGTTCAAGACCAGTCAGGGCAACAAAGCAAGAGTCTCCCCACCCTCCTTTCTCCCTCACCCCTATCTCTACAAAAAAAAAAAAATTAAAAATTAGCAGGGCAGGGTGGCAGGCGCCAGTAGTCTCAGCTACTCGGAAAGCTGAGCTGGGAGGATCGCTGGAGCCCAGGATTTGGAGGCTGCAGTGATTTGGGAGAGCTGCCACGAACTCTCATCAGGGTGAGAGAGCAACACGCTGTATCAAAACAAATAAACAAATTCCCTCCTCCAGACCAGGAGGCAGTCAGGTAGATTTCCTCCACAAGTCATCCAGCTATAAAGATCTTATTGCAAGATTATTTCCAACCTCTTCCAGGTTGCAAACAGATTTCCCCGTTGCAGCATTCTTCATGCTACTTTCTTCTGTGCTCGCTCTCCTCCGTGTTCAGGTCCCCAAAGCCCGCTCAGCTAGGCTGAGCTAGGGATTTTTAACAGCAGAGGGGGCTGCTGAGACACACTGAGTTTTCTCCAAATAAGGAAGAGCATTGTGCCTGCTGGCTGAGAGGCAGTTTGATGATCATTGCATCTTGAGTTCTGCAAAGACTCTTAGCAGTAGCACAAAATATAATCCAGGAGGAACATGTGCTCAGGTTCCAGCTCTGCCAGTAACAACATGTCACCCCAGGAAAGTCCCTTCCTTGAAATGTAAAAATGTTTTAGCTCAGGAGTTCTCAAACCTGGCTGCACATCAGAAACCCCTGGGCTACTTATTAAAAATATATAATCTGGGGTCCCATCCCAGATCTATTAAACTAGAATCCCCAGGGTGGGAACCTGGAAATCTGTATTTTTATAATTTAAGATCTCAGAGGTTTCTAAAGCACAGACATGTTCGGAAAACACTAAACTAGATAAACTCAAAGGTTCTTTTTCTCTTTTCTTCTCCTGTTTTTTTTTTTTTTTTTTTTTGAGATGGAGTCGCACTCTGTCACCCAGGCTGGAGTGCAGTGGCACGATTTCGGCTCACTGCAACCTCCACCTCCTGGGTTCAAGAAATTCTACTGCCTTGGCCTCCCAAGTAGCTGGGATTACAGACATGCGCCACCACGCCCGGCTACTTGGTGTATTTTTAGTAGAGACGGAGTTTCATCATGTTGGCCCGGCTGCTCTCCAACTCCTGACCTCAGGTGATCAGCCCACCATGGCCTCCCAAAGTGCTGGGATTACAGGTGTGAGCCACCGCACCCGGCCAAGCTGGTATATATTTTGCCTGTGTAGCATATCTGAATTTGGACTAGCCACATTTCAAATGCTCAGTAGCCACATGTGACCAGTGGTTACCATATTAGCACTGTTAAGCAATATTGATAGGACAGTGCAACCATCAATTAGCAGTGATCGTGATAAGCACAGAATGGGAGTGAAGGTACTTGTGCTATATAGTTGTCATCAATAGATAAGGAATGCCAAATGACCTAATTTCTAGTTCTCTACAGATCAGACAAAAAGAAAAAATTCAGAGGTAACTCAGCCTAGGACTCATTATACATGGGGGGAACACAGGAAATTCACACAAGGAGTTAGTGTTAGGAACACTGCAATTGAATATGACATACTTAAGTAAAACCAAGATTCAGCCAAAACTGGCAGTAGTAGGCCTAAGCATGGCACTTGAGAATATATGTTGTATTCATTCTGCAAAAATAATGTCCTGGCCAGCCGTGGTGGCTCACGCCTGTAATCCCAGAACTTTGGGAAGCCGAGGTGGGAGGATCACTTGAGCCCAGGAGTCTGAAAGCAGCCTGGGTGACATGGAGGAACCCTCTCTCTACAAAAAATACAAAAATTAACCAGGTATGGTGGCACATGCCTCTAGTCCCAGCTACTGAGAAGACTGAGGTAGGAGGCTTGCCCTCAGGTTGATCGAAAGCCCAGAAGGTTGAGGCAGCAATGAGCTGTGATCATCATGCCACTGGACTCCAGCCTGGGTGAC